>VZSE01003284.1:171725-218361 GCA_013398275.1 Promerops cafer | reverse complement strand
GCCCGCCCTCTCTGTGGGGCGGGAACGGGGCGCGGGGACGGCCCCGACCTCCCGGCGCCGAGCCAGGTACGGGCAGCCCGGCAGCAGGAGGCGGCAGGAGCCGGCGGCAGGAGCCGGCCGGTGTCTCCTGCGGGGTGAGGAGGAAGTTTGCGGCGGGGTTTTGGGGGTTTTCCACGCCGCAGCTCCAGCGCGGGCTCCCGCTCTGCCCCTCCGGGGAGCCCGCGCCGGGGCTGCGGCGTGAGGAGAGGGGGATCTGTGATGGAAGGGGGATCCGTGAGGCCGCTCCGCTCCGGTGGGGATCCAGAAGCGAGGGGGGAAAGCATCTCTGGGGTTTTTGGTGCGGTGTCGGCGTTTTCGTGAAATGCATGAAATTGCAGGTAGCACCAAACCTGCTGGGGTTTTTCGCTAAAGGAGGGGATTTTCGCTCCGGAGTTGTGTGTGCTGGAAGGTTGGGCTCGCTACGGAAGTGAGCGGGTCCTGGGGATATTGTTATATGGGAAAATCTAAAACCGTATGTGTCTGTGAATAGCTGTGTGGGGTGAAATGAGGGTGTAGGGGAAGAAGGGGATGTCTTCCTGCATAACTGAGCCTCTTACAGCTCTCAGCTCTGTAACCTGGAGGTGCCCAAATACCTGGGATTTAAACCTTTAGAATGGGAAGAGGAGGGAAAACAAGTACTTTTTAAGGATGAATGCAAGCAGGGGGCTTGCTCTGTAATTATTTTCTGTGGCGCTGGCAATGTGTTTGGATTGCCATTATTTATTGTTGAATGTTTTTAATACCCAAATGTGGTTCTGAATGCATTTGCTGGCTCTGGGATGCTGGTGACATAGGCAGAAAAAAATGATTTGTGGTGTGTGGCTGTCACGACAGCCTGTGCTGGAACTACAGATGCTGCCTGTAGCCCTCGTGTGGGACCGGCATTGCCCTGATGCGGTGGGTGAAGTGGTTCTGCCGCCGATGGGCCTGTGTGAGATGTGTTTGGCAGCATATGAAAGCAGCTCACAGCAGAGATCTTGTAGATGTGAGCAGTTCCTGGCCTGGAGTTCGTCGTGTCCCTGAAATGGAGAAGGGCAATTGTGCTTTTCTGTTAGGCAGAAGTGACGTGTGCTTAGAGATCCCGGGGCAGGCAGGCGCCCTCCTTGCTTTGCGCTGTGCTGATTTTGAGGTGGAATTTTAATGTTGCTGCTTTGGTAGTAGCGATATTTTCATTTCTTTTGGCAGATTTTTAAGGTTGGTGGCTTTGGGGGCAGAGAGAATGATTTATTCTCAGGGTATTCGGCTGATTTATCTACTTAGGCTAAGGAGGAGGCACAGATGGGAGAAAACTTCTGAAATGGGTTTAGAATAGACTCCTTAAACATGAACTCCATGGTACTTGTATCCAGTATATTATATTATTACCAGTATACCAGTATAATTCATGATTATTTTGATCCCTTTTGCTATGTTATCATAACTGCTTCTGTTGAAAATAGTTTTATTCCTTGCAGATGACATGTGAAAGAGGGGGTTGCTCCAGTGATGGGACTGAATTGCCCTTTCCCAACATAAGTTATTTTTCTGCCTGTGACCCTTCTGATTTTTGGTGGAGGTGGGGAATAACTTGGTGTCACCACCAAATATGTGCAGTAGTGTGGAATATTATTCTTACAACTGGGCACAGAAGGAGGGTGGAATTTCCACTGGCTGTCTGGCAGCATCTGCCCAAACTGAGAGGAGCTTGAGCTGTACCCAACGCAAGATGTGGCAGCCTCCAAGCAGTTTTAAAACCATTTTGAATGTGTTTCTTTCAATTTTGTTATTTGAAGAATTACTGCAAACAGCAGCAAGTCTCCCAGAAGGCACCTGATGTGCAGATGTTTCTCAGCTGTAGTTGTCCTGACAGGGCTGTTACTACCAGGGTCATTGGAGAATCTTTGCCATGTGCAAAACCTGCAAAACAAAACACTTCCCATGCCAAAATAGCAGGGGGAATGGACTTGCTTTGCTCCAGTTATTAATTAACCAGTGCTGTTACATCTGTTGAGCATAGCTTGATCTTAACTTTTTCTTTTAAATACAGTGTCTTAGTGAAACATTTTAAGTGGTTACTAAACTAATCATAGGTTGTTACTGAATCAACCATTATCCAAAATTAATATCTTCAGATGCTCACCATGTTTATGTAGCTGATGCCTTAAAATTCTGAAATACAGCATAATAATGTCACTCCTTTCATTCTTTCTTTAGTCATTTAGGTTGATTGCTGCACCAAACACAGGACAGGCTCTGTAAGTGCTTCCTGACAACACAGAACAGTGTTTTGGGCACTGTGTTGCATCTAATTCTGAATATTGCTGGTTAGTAGTAGGGGGTCTCTGCATATGACTCTGCTTTGAATTGTGTTTTCAGTGTGCAGCCTAATCCTATAAATTATTTCTATTTGGTTCCCATCTGCTTTGTCTGTGCAGGTTCAAGGGTATTTCCTGCCTATGTGTATTTACTGTGTAAATAAAAAAACCCCCAGCTTATTGACCAAGCCAGGGTTTATGATCAGTAGGTTCTTAGTTTGTGTTTGTCATGTGTGGTGCTCGATGATGTGCTTGGCAGCCCTTCTGCAATTAAATGCTTTAACTTCACTGTAGAAAATGAAAAAAGAGCAGGTATGTGAGAGCCTTTGTTTAAAAAGAAATAAAATGTCTTTTATAAGTAGATGGGGAGACTAAAATTTTTTAAAATTCAGTACTTGCAGTCTTTGCTGGGTAAAGGCTGCAGTTCCTGTTATTCCTGCAGCAGAAATGCCTTAACCTGTGGTTTGCCCAGCCACCAGCTGAAGAGCAGCCAAGGTCCTGCAGCTTCTTTCTTCTCCTAATGAGGAGCTCTTCAGAGCTACTTCAGTACTTCTTAAACATGAAGTAAATTACCTTTTAGGTTTGTCTGCATTCAGAGTGACCAATGAGCTCTGGGAAGTGTTTCTGTATAAACTACAGCAAAGCCACATCCTTAATGCTTTCCCTCTGCTTGCCAACATAAACTACTCCTCATCAGGCATGGCTGGACTTCTTACTGTGTTGGAGAAACTCGAGATGTTTCTCTACCTCTTGGGGTCTGAAATTGCTCCCATTCCCCAAGCATCCCTCCCTGCTGGAGACTGCAGTGTAATCTAACCCGGGTGGGTGGCAAGACAGAAGTATGAGTTGTGAGGTAAAAAAATCTTTTTTTTCTTTGTTTTTCTTTAAATGGCTTTATTTCCTGAGGTTTGCTGGAGACCAGACTTGCAGTAGTATAGAAAATAAATGCAAAAATTATAGTTTCCAAATTCCTTGGGGGAAGGGAGTTTGACCAGTGTTCCTGTGAATAATTAGCTTAGACACAGGCAGAATTGTTCCTGCCTGGGACAGCTTCTTCCTGTTCTTCACACTGTTTGTGCCTAATGGTGCTGTGGAGGTGCCAGGAGGTGCTTCCTCCTCCTCCTCCTCACCCAGGGGCTGGGGCAGCACTAAGTTAGCCCAGGGAGCTCTTCACCCATGTGTCTGCAGCACCCGCGGGCAAGTGTGATGATGCAAGGGTTTTGTTATTTGTTGAGTCCCCGAAGGGTGACCTTGAGGCTTGTTAAGGAAAACATGTTGGCGTGTGAGCTCGGCTGTGCCCTGAGCAGCAAACACCACTGGCAAAGAGCATCTTGTAACTTAGAGTTTGTTAATTAGGGGTCTGAACTGAGGAGGGAGTGCTGAACTCTGCCTTAGGCATAAGGACATTTTTTTGAAAGCAGCCTCCAGCTCTTTGTCACAGCACAGGTGTTCACTTGTACCATTGCTTCAAAATAACGTAATCTGACCATTCCTGTGACCCTTGGTCTGAAGACTGGTCTGTACTGGGGGGGTTTTTGGGGTGCCTTTGACCATGAGCTGCAGCTCTGTGTTTGCTGCGTGACGAATGCTGTGACTCAGGCTGGGGCACCCAGGGCACAGCCCAGGGCACAGGTTTGCCACTAAGTGTTCTGCCGAAGGAGCGGTGGATGCTGCTGCCCGCAGTGAGCCCCAGCTGCCCCGCGGGCCCTGCTGGCACCTTCAGCGGCGGCTGAGCCGCCGACCCGGGCGACAAACCCTGGTGGGAGCTCGGCGGTTTCTGTCCTCCCTCCCTGTTACTGCTGTTCTGACTTCAAAAATAGAATGAGATTGTCTCATCTCAAGGCAAAGGCTTCTCAAGAGGGTTAATTATGTCACATTTATTATCTGCTCTGCAGATCTTTTTAGGCAAATATGAGTATTTTTTTTTTTTTAAGTTGCATACCAGCTTTTATAAACCAAGGTCTGCAGCACTCCCACACACAGCACGAAGGTGATGCTGAGTTGCCCACAGCTCATTTCAACATATAGCTGCCTGACTGGGGTGCCCTGTGTAGGAGGAGGGGGTGGCATGGGGTACCTGCTGTGGGCTGTCCCAGCAGTTCACTCTGTGGGAAGGGCCCTGTTACCAGTCCGAGGAGGTCTGGCAGCTTGCACAGTCACAACCATTTCACTCTAGAAATGTTACCAGAGACTTTTCAGTTAATTAGCTCTCATTCTGCTTTTATGGGAGTGGACAGTGGAAACATGGGAGTTTCCTGAGTGATGTTTGTGACATGCTCCTGGTGTGTCAGCATGGTGCCACTTGGCGCCACTTTTTCTAGATATGTGAAAGAAAAAGGAAACTGTCTTGCAGTTCAGAGGTAAAAGTGCCTTAAGCGGTGCTGGAACAAGGTGCCAAACGATGTGATGGGTTTAAATCTGAACTCTGTGGTTGATGTGCTGGCCCTATCCATGCTGAAGCTAATGTACTCTTGTTCCTAACACTGCAAATTCGGATGTTTTTTCGTCTGCAAAGGGATTCTCCCTGCTTTGATGACCCTCCAGTGATGGCTGATGAGTGTATGATAGACCAGTAGTGGGGAGCAGCCCAGGGAATGATGGGACGCAACTTCAAAGTAAAGGGAAGAGCTTTTTATTTTTTTACTTTCTTTAGAGGATCAAATTAGCAGTCTGCTAAAGCCTTTTAATGCTAAAACTTCCAGAGCATAAACGATGACCTGTGAAAAGGAGTGCTTGGATCTGGACCCTGCATATGATGAAGCCTGGCATCTCCATTATGGCCAATTAAAGTGACAGCAGAGTGTAAACACTCCTGACTCCTGCGTTCCCTGGCTGGCTCCCGGCTGCACGTGGCCTTTCTCCTCTGCCTTGGAAAAGGCACGATGTCACTTTGAACTTCCCAGCCAGAGCACAGAGCAGCCTTTCAGAACCTCTGTGCCCTCTCCTCGTGTGGTTCAGCAGGGACAGCCCAGAAGCTGAAGTTTGGTCTTCCAGTCGAAACCTGTTGTTCTTGAATTGCACAGTTGTGCAAGAGTTAGATGTTACCCTGCAGAGGGAATTGAGGCTGGCAGTGCACTGCAGCTCGGGCTTGCCCTCTATCTGGGGACTCTCCACTGCCTTTCCAGGATGCTGGCCAGCACTCGATCCAAGATCTGGATCTTAGGAATAATCTTGCCCCTAAGAAGCTCCTTCCAATACCCACAACGTGTGACGCTTTGTCTTAAACAGAGCTTCAAATATTAGATTTGAGTAACTAAGCAATCACGGGAAGCTATTGCATTGACCAAACTAACTTGTGGCCCTAAATAGCTTCTTATTTGAACAGCTTAGTAGAATAATAGTGCTCTGCACGCTGATCTTGAACTCGGAGAGATTTTATATTCCCAGTTACATGGGGAGACTGGGTGTTCTTCCGTGTTCTGCAGCAGGAGATGGAAGCGGTTTCTGTGACTTCCTCCCTCCCCCATCAGCCTACGTGTGAGCAGCCTGCTCTCCCCTGTGCACAGGCACAGCAACCTGGGTGAGAGAGGGAAAGATGTGGGCGAGAGCCAGATGTGGGCAAGAGGGAGCCGGCCCTAAGTGAGAGCTCACTCACGTCATGGACACAGATGCACGTGTGTGGTCTCAGCGCTCCTGCATTTTCCTCTTCTGTCTCTTCCTCATCTCTCCTGTTCCCTTCAGATCAAAGGGTAGATCAGCACCTGCCCACCTCTGACAACTGAAAAGGAAATACGCTGGGGAAAACTTCTGTGCTTTAAAAAAATGTTCATAGCCCACTTGGTGTAATTATGCAAATGTTTGTAGAGGAGTGGCTGTTTCTAAAACACATGAGTGAGAAATGCTTCACACCCTTCTTTGTCAGTCGGTAGTTAAGAGAATACTTGCCTTCCAATGCAGTGGCTGCTTAAATAAAGATGAGAGAGCCTGGATTTTCTCTTATGATGGAGTAAGCAACAGTAAGTAACTTTCATCTGAGAGGAAGCCTGGCACACCTCCACATGGCACCTCTTCCCTTCTGCCTGTGGTAAGGTGACTTTCCCTGTGCTTTTGCTGGGAAGAAAGTGGCTGGGGAAGGTGCAGGGACTCAGACTTGTATCTGTCCCACAGCGGATTCAGCTTGTCAGAGGGGTCAGAGGCGTCAGAGGCATGATCTAAGGGCCATGGCTCATCTGCATGTGGCATTTCTTGTTTCTGGTCGTGTGTGATGGGTCCAGCTCTTACTAATCAGATTGCACAGTGGTGGGATACTTGGATCCTCTTTTCTTCCGTCTCCTCCGGCATACTGTGAGGCTGTCCAAATGTCAGGGGTGCTGGTGATTTGGCTGTGATGGGAGTGAATTTTAACGAGGCTTGCTCTTCAGCTTGAATGTATTGATGTAGGCATGTCATGTAGCCTGTCTGTCAGCCAAGTTTCTAGCTTTCAGCTGCTTTATATGCATATTTTGGAGATTGCTTCCAACCTGGGAAAGCCCAGTGAGGTCACTGCAGGGCAAGGCAGAGCTGTATTCCCATACCCACCTAGTGCTGACACTGCTTTCCTGCCCCACAAGGATCAGAAGGAATCCATGGGAATCGCTGTCTTCCGGCTCCTGCTTCTGTTTGGGGTGGCTGATGCAAAGGCAGGCTGGGCCTACTCATCTGCCTTCAATGCAGCCACACAATGCCTCTTTCGAGGAAAGGAATTCATTAGTTTCTGTGAAGTGGCCTTGGATCTGTGGGCAGCAGGTGCTTCTATAGAGCAAACTGTTGCTGAATATTCAACAGTTGCTATACAAGCGTCTGGCCGGCTGCCTGTGAAGCACTTGGAGTTATCATGAGCATCCGATTAGACAAAGTGCAGACCACTTAGGGCTTTAAAGCTACCCGCAGCTATGTTGTGTTGGTGGTATTTTAACGTTCAGGGTTGGTTTTCTTTTTATGAGAATCTTCCAAGATCATAAGCAGCAGCTTTATCTCGTTTGACTCAGCCAACAAAGAAAGGAGCTGCCTAGGAGAATGAGAACCCCAGTGATTCATATTCAAGTCGTCAGAACTTTTTTTTCTTTTGCTGGTTTCTGCTAATGACATGTGCACTGGAAACAAATGACTCAGGCTAGAAGTGTCTATTCATCTTTAAACTTCTTAAACTCTCCTTAATCTCAAGTTAGCTCTCTTAAGGCTACCTGAATAACATTTGTTCTTGCCAACCTCTAATATCGTACATGAAATACTGTGGATATCTAAATTATGAAGGAATAATTTGAGAGGCTAATGTGTGCAATCAGCCTTTTTTTTTTTTTTCCTTAGGTGTGGTTTGTAAGCAGCTTGTGCTAGATGTCATTATTGGAAGTATAGTTCTGTGAGAAACCATGATCTCTGACAATTACAGCTCCAAATAACTTGCAGCTTTACTCACTAAGGTGTGGATGCCTGTATACTGTTTACCAGCGACACAGCCCGATTCTGTTGTCTTGTAATAGCTTACTTAACCTGTATTAGTTGTTTTAAAGATGCTTTGTCTGTGTTCTCCTACTGGTTATTTAGGCCACAGAAGGAAAAGTTTTAATTAAATGTGTGACTGTGACAGTGATTGGTGGCTGGTTTCACCCAGGGAGCTGATGAGACACCCAGGTGGTGTTACCCGAGTTCCGTGTTTTACGGGATCTGCACGAGGGGTCCCCATGTACCGGGAATGCTGCATTACCAGGGTGCAGGGATTCCACAGCCCTAAGCTCTCAAAGCTCAGGGGTGGAGCGTGTAGTTCCTACCCACAGGGAACGGGCGTGCAGGCTGGATGGAGCACGGTGGCTGTCGCTGATCCTGGCTGCTGTGCATCACCTGAAATCGTGATAGCACCGATTGGAAGTGGACCTTGAGCACTTAAAAGCGTGAATTGACAGCTACAGGAGCTGAGCCCTCCTGCTTCTGGCACGGTTATTCGTGGTGCTGCTGGATTTGAAAGGGCTGAGGTCTTCGGTGCATGATTTGGATGCCGGGTGCTCAGGAGAGCAGCTGAGATGTGCTTCCTAAACATCCTCTGTTTGCATCAGGCAGTGGGGTCGGGCCAGGTTTGTGAATAGGGGCCTTGGCAGCCTGGGACGTGGCATCTGCTCTCCCTCTGCGAGGAAGCAGCTGAGGGGGAGCTCCCGTGTTCTCCATTTATCCAGTCCCCGCCAGTCCCCGAGCTCCCCACTGCTCGAGGATGGGATCAGCAGAAGGGAGGACCTGCTTCCAGGAGGGGTTCCAAGTCTTGCAGTGAGGCATTTCAGAAGCTGTAAAGCAGGTGTTGAGGCTTATGATGGATCATCACCTCCAAAAACTCATTTCTTTTATTCTTCCTTTTTTTTCTCTCTCTTTTTTTTTTTTCCCCCAGGGGGCTTTAAAGTGCAGGAATAGAGGAATTACACTTTGGAATAGAATCCCTGGCACTGAGCAGGCTGGGGACAGTGGAGTGTGTGCTGTAGGTGTACATCAGCTCTCCCATACAAGTAAATGTGTGAAGGTTGCCAGAAAGGGACAGAGAGGAGAAGTGAACCCTCAGCCCATAGAGATGACACTGCACATCTAATTGCTAATGGACTCTTCAAAGAGCACCTCAGCTGCTATTATTAGAAAAAGCAAATGTGTGGTGTTACCTACAGGGAGCAAAAAGGGAGTCTTTTGCGATCTTCTTGACCTTTACTTTATTGTGTTAATTTGTTTAATACCAGAGAGATTTTCCTGCTGTAAAAACATGCTTAAGCAGAGATTTCTCCAAGATCTCTGAAAAAGACGTGCTAATTGGGAGCTTCAGGGATCCACTGTGTACTCCTTGCCCCTGTCTTTCCCTCCTGGATCAGACTTTTACCAGCTGGTGCAATTCCAACAGAGCAATCAGGCTTTATTGCTTTAAACTTGTTAAGAAAATAATGTCTGTGCCGTGGGGCTCAGCGTGGGGGAGGAAACTTCGGGAAAATGTTAGATAAATAAACACTTCTGGGTACTTCTGAAACATTGTAATTGCTCTTAGCAATCTTTGCTTTTTCAACACCTACTGAAAAGGACTTACTGCTTGTGCTAGTTGTAGGTCCCAAGGTAATTTGCAAGGAGCAACAGTGGCATTGTCCCTGCTTGATTTGGGAGGGTGCAAGGTGCAAGTCAGATGTGCTGAAGAACCCGGGGCTGAGGCGGGGCAGGTGCCAGGGCTGGTGTCTGACCTGCCAAACCGCAGGCTCGCTGGGGATGAGGGGCTGTGGCTCAGAGCTGTAAGTTTGATTGCATGAGGCAGCGTGGCTTCAATAAATACTACATGGCATAGACCAAGGATAAATCCTTTGGGACGTCTCTCGAAGCAATACCTCGGGAAAATTTCAGGCATAATAAAGCTGACATAGAAAAGCAGGAAAAGGCTTTTTGAATAGTGCCAGGTGTCTCACTGACATTGCTTGTTAATCTGGAAGGTCTGTTGAAAGCTCAGCTAGAAGAGCGTCCAGGTGTCTGCTCTGAGTGTGTACCTGGAGTTTCAGACACAGCAGGCAGTGCTGTCCTTTTCCGTGCTGGGGTATGCATTAGTTAATGACGTTTGACCAGGTGGGGTTGCTTGGAATTTCTTCAGTCTCCATATGCTAGGAGATTTCACAGTTATATAAATCGGTATTTCAGGAAAAGGGTGGATGGTGAGACCTGCATTTCTAATAAGAGTTTCTGCAAATCTTGAAAAGCTGCAGCTTCTGCCTGACTCTTTTCCTGTTGAAGTGGAAAAGACAATTTGTGTCATCAGCACAGAACATCACTGGTTCTGCAAAAGGGGGTTTGAGCCTCCCTGGCTGCAGCAGAAGAGTGTCCAGAGGCTGTGGGGGTGGACTTGAAGCTGAGCTGTGGCAAGTGGTGCCACTGGGCCAGTGTCCCAGCAAATGTGCTCACCAGGAGGGTGAGTGCTGGTGATAGTGCCAGTGCCTTGGGATTCCTGGGTAGGATGACAGTTGTGCCTAAACATGAGGTATGTCCCTGAATGAAATGCTCCATTCCTTGTGCTTAATGAACTCAGGTTTAAAAGCTTCACTTGCCAGCAGTAGCTCAATGGTCAGGCTGCCTGTGGAGCCTCCAGATGAGCTTTGGAGTGGAGCTCTGAGTCAGGATTTGCTCTGCAGCTCTTAGTTATTTGTGTCATGCTGGATGGGAATTGTCAAAGCTGCATTGTGTGGCTGCTTATCGAAGGATAGAGTAAAATCTTAGGCCTTTATTTTTTCAATTAAGAATTTTTATTTGTGCCTCAGGGACAAGCAAATAGAACCCAGCTTGTCTTGGCTATTCTTAGTATTCGTGGGGCAGGAAGAGGAGGGAGGGCAAACAGCAAGAGCAAGTAGTTGCAGTAATGAGAGTGATGTCTTATTTTAGTTGATACTTAATCAAGACATATGGTTCCAGGAAGCAGGAAGAGATGATTTTGCTCTTTTTTTTCCTGCTCTCATATATCTTTGATTATCACCAAGACTTAGCCTAAACAATTTAACGCCTGACAGTTCTTTTTTCATCTTACAAATTTTTGTTCATCCTCAAAGACGGAGTAAACTGTTACGCTTATCTGGTTTGTTTCTGTTTAATCTGTAGTATTAATCAGAGGACTAACTCTTGGTGACTAATATATTATCATCTCTCAAAAGATGCCTAATTTTGTTATAAAACTTTGAGGATATTTATTACTTTAAGTACATCTTGTTAGTGAATTAGGGTAAAACTGACTGCATTTATAGATAGGTGTTGTGTCCTTCTCTCCTGTGAAGTCAGAGACAGTACTTGAGCCCCTCTGGAAAGTACAGGCTACTTTATTGTCCTGCAGGAACCGGCTTTGTAAAGCAGGTCAGCTGTTTGTTTCATGGCTTTTATTCAGTATCACCCTTGCTTTCCAGGGCATCCAGAGAGTGTCTTATTGCTTCTCCTGTGTCTGCTGAATTGCCTTAAGAGGTGATCTGAACTGACTCCCGATTTTCCTTGTGCCAGGGCGGTGAAATCCAGGACTGTGCCTACCTGGACAGCGAAAGCGCCTACAGCGAGTCGGAGCTGTTTCCCGATGAGGACGTGATGACTCTGGCACAGCAGGAGGTTCACCATGAGTCTGACATGGACAGCGCCATCGAGAGCGCCCAGAGCTCGGAGGCGTCGGACGTCTGTCGGAGCGAGGACAAGGACGGGGTGCTCGCTGGCCTCTTCCTGCCCGGTGACAAGTGAGTGGTGCTTTTGCTCCGCGGCAGCTCCGCTCCAAGGCGCGCTAGGGAGGAAGGAGCCTTTATGTGGCTAATCCCTCCTGAGGGAGGCTGAGGATGGCTGATGGATTTAGAAACTTAACATCCATTTACAGCATAAGGGGGATGGATGTCCAGGTCCTCTAAGTGGCTTAGATAGTCTCAGTCCTGGCTCCTTCTGCCACGTTCTGTGAGCGCTCACAGGACTTGCATGTTGTGTGTTGCAAGCATTGGGTCTTTCCAGAACAGATCACTGCATTAGCATCCCCCAAAACATAGGTTCTTCTCTGTTGCTATAAGCTTTATATGCTGGAATTAAAACAATACTTACTGCAAAGCAGTTCAGTATAGGGAATACTGCTGTAGTCTTTTGTGCATCTAGTTACCTGATGTTGTTGGCTCTGCTGATTTACTTTGCAACTTCATGTACCAAGTTAATTCTTTGTGTTTCTAATTTTCCATAGCCTTTATTGTGCAACAGTAAGTTGTGTTTAACACAGGGTGTCCTGGCATGTACGTGTGTAACCATAGTTTGCTGTTAACACCAGTGTCTCTGTAACCCTAACTTGACTCTTCCCAGGTGTGTACCTGGGAGTGCTGCTTAAAGATGACTGTGGGGGAAAAGGACCTAATTTGGTTTAATCCTGCTTTGAACTGAATAAATGCAGTTACCACAGGACAGAGCTCAGCTGGGCTTGCTTTGTAAGCCTCTGCCTTGTCTTCCCTATTTTTGGCCTGTCATCTTGATTTGTGCCTCTTGAGCTTTGTTCGTTGCTAAGGCAGCCTTTCTTCTCTCTTCTGGGCCTCCTCGGATGCTCCCTGTGCCGCCTCATTCCGGCCCTCCTCCTGAATTTCTCAGCTAGTTGAGTTCTGGCCTTCTCCCATTTGCCCAAGCAACCTCAGAGCCTTTATCAAGATAATTACAGTTTCCATCAGCTCTTTATCAAGCTTGTCTCCTTTGCTTGCCATTCCCAGTTCTCCAAAGCCCCATCCTTGTGGTGACTGACTTTTTCCCATGCTGTGTTTGAAACGTTTTTCCTCCCAGCTGTGGCAGTCCGGCCCTTGTGAAGGGGGTGGGCAAGGCATTGTGCTTCCTGTACCCTACTTCTAGGGCAGGCAGGAACTACCAAGAGCTACTGTGCTACTACTGATAGACCTTGATTTATCCTCTGAGACCTCCTCAGCTGTGGTAAATCTGTGGGGGGGAAAGCATGAGAAGCTTCGTGCTCTTGTGTTAAAAGAGGCAATAGAGCTATTTACTTTGGGCAGTAGAGAGATTTACTGTGCTGCTTGCTGAAGAAGCAGGTGGGTTGTGTATCAGGTGTGTCAGCCCTCAGAAATCCTGCTCTGAAGAACAGATTACCTTCAAAAACAAACAAACAAACAAAACCCCAAACAAACAAACAAAGCACCAAACACTTGAAAGTTCCCTTCAGAAAGTGTTAGAATGAGGAAAATCAGTCACTTTTAGCAACCCCTTTGCAAATGACTGTGCGATTCCTAGGCCTCTAATCTTGGTGGAAGTGTTACAAGGAGCTTCTTCCCAAACTCACTTGGTGTAACTGCAATTGAGATGCAAACAGCAGTAGGATTGTAAGATCTCCCAAGAACTTATCAATACACAGTATGTCTGTGGCACAGCAGCACTTTATGAATAAATGTTAGTGTGGTATGTTGATCTTCTCACTAATCCCTCCACCAAGGAGCCATGTTAGGTAAGTTTAATCTATTTCTTGTGTGAGTATTCCTATCTTCATCCTTCAATAGTGTGCCTGGCTTGACTTGCCCTAATTTCTGTTAATGTGAATTAGGTAAATGAGTTGCAGGTTATAAATGGATCTCATCAAAACAGGAGAAACAAAAGATCATACATCTGAAATGTTGGCAGGCTTCCTCTGCTACTAATTGCTTTTGGAGGGAAGGGATATGCAAATGATGCTTGCACCATCCACCAGAGGAACACTGGTGCATCTCTTGTTTACAGCTCACAAGTGGAGTATTACAGGAAGAGGACTCTCCCTGGAGAGAGGTCGAGAGGCTCAAGGTAGACTCAGAAGAAGTTTAGGAGGAAATATTGCTGAGCTGCTGGAGAACAATGTCACCTGGGAGCTACTGTCCCATGGCTCAGCTGGTGGAGCTGGAGTTACAAGCACTGTGCACTGAAGCAGAGGGAGAGAAAAACATAACCAGTCTGCATGAAGTGCCAGCAGATTCCATAAGTGCTTGGTCTGTACTGCAGAGGCCTTGGATTCTGCTGTAGAGGGAACAGTTGGGCAATGCCAGGGCATTGAAATTGAAGCATCTATTTCAGGTCTTCCAGGTGTGTTTTCTGTAGGGAGAAGTTTGTTTGTAAGAACTTTTTTGTGAATTTACTGGCTTGTCTGTTTGAATGCCTCACCAGGGTGGGAGCTGAGCAAATCTGTGTAAAACACCTGCACTCTGCAGGGGCACTGCACAGGGCAGTTTTAACTCTGGGCAGGTGAACCCTGTGCACCCTCTGCAGCCACCTTGCTCTGTTTTGTCACATTTGATGTGCTCAAAACTGCTCTGCCAGCTGCTTTCCTGTGGTGCCTGATTCTGCTGATCTGTTTACCTATGTGCCCTCTTTCTCTGAAGTCACAGGGTCCTGCCATTCCTTACCCATTTAACATCATTTTAGGTAGTTTTCTGGTAGTTAGACAGCCTTTTCTTGTGGTCCATATCTCCTCTGAAAGACAGAATTTGTCCTGATGGAAGGAAGTGCAGGAACCCAGCCTCTATTAGTCACATCAGTAGCTTTAGTGACTCTCTGGTAAATGGTGAGCTGAGGTTTCTTTCTGACCACACAGAGGAGAGTGGCTGGAATTCCTGGGGTATGGAAGAGGGTGTATCTGGATTACTGGGAACGCTCTGATTGTGGAATAGAGTGACAGCCTCTGTCTTAGCCATGTTCCTCTCACTACCCCATGCATTTCAGAGCTGTCTGCATGGTTCCTGCATTCAGAGCAGAAATCCCCATGTGGTCTTCACATGGAAGTGGTGGCTGAGGATCAAAGTATGCTCTTTAAAGCAAAATGGTTTGTGTTGATTCAAACTTGTCACACAGGTTCCTTGTTCGTAGATTCTCATGCTCTTGTCTCTCAAGGCACTCTGTCAGCTGCACATCAGTACATTTAGCAATTCAGGAGTTTAGCACAAAGGTGGGT
The DNA here is from genome assembly GCA_013398275.1 of Promerops cafer. NCBI lineage: Eukaryota > Metazoa > Chordata > Aves > Passeriformes > Nectariniidae > Promerops > Promerops cafer. Next base: position 203,643 of record VZSE01003284.1, on the reverse strand, counting down.
TACAGCCACAAAGGGGACAGCCTGTGAAGGTAGAAGGTTCCATATGAGGTGAGGTGCTACCAAAGTCAGCCTTCGAGATGTTTTGACCTCTTGTTTCAGGTCAAGTCCTCACAACCCTTCTGCAGCATCTGACCTCTCCACCTATTCCACCGCCTCCCTGATCAGTAATGAAGAACAGTTTGAAGACTATGGGGAAGGAGATGATGTGGATTTTACTCCCAGTAGCCCATGTCCTGATGATGAGACCAGAACCAACGCCTACTCTGACCTTGGCTCATCTGTATCTTCCAGGTTGCTCCTTACTCATTAACAAACAGTTTTTCATTTTTATTCTCCTCTGACCATAGCAGAGTTTACACTGATAGACTCACCTTAAAAGCAAAATGTTACCAGTTCATTTCCTGCCCTCTAATTGACAGACTGCATTTAATAATAAGAGCTATAGCAAATATGTTGTTTCTGATAACCTCTCTTGGGTTCTGTTGAAATAACTGGGCTATTTTGCTTGTAGACATTTCTTTCTATTGCAGACAATAATTCCACAGTTCAGGGCTAGTATTGGAGGGGATCTGCTGCAAAGGAAACCAGCTTAGCATTATGTACCCACCCTGATATAGGGAAGACTTACAAGAGAGCTGTTTCCGTTTAGTGTTGTGATCCTACAAATCCTTAGTGCTAATCTGTGAGGGGAACTGCTGCAATATGTTCAGGGGGTTATTTGAAACAAGCATCCTATTGACTTGGAATGTCTTGGGAAACATAAGGAAGTAGCTACTCTCTGCTAGGAGCTAGAAATGCCACAGCAGTGCACTTGCCTCCTGCACGTATCCTCAGTCTCTGCAGCTCTTATGTCTTGTGGCCAAGATTCAGATTTACAGGTCCAGATTTACAGTCCTTCCCCCAAGCAAGGGAATGGGTGAGGAGGGTTGGGAAGAGCTGAGCATGAAGATTCTCTAGGATTAGTCTGTGGATCAATAGCACACAGAGGTCTTGTCTTCATTGCTAACATAGGACAAGCTCACTGCATCCTTCTGTTCTGCATGCGGCCCCCAGTGCTCCCCTCTGTTTCCATTATTTCTGCAATCCAGCCTGGCCATGTCTCTCATGCATGCAGAGCCAGTCCCCTCTCCACTGCCCCTTCATGATGATGGCTCATGTCTTTCATCCCCTCTTTCCTCAGGTTTATGCAGCACTTTCCATTCTCATTCCTGGGGCTCAGTGCACATCATGCCATGATTGCTCTCTTTTATTTGAGTTTATTTTCTCTTTATCATGCCAAGAAGTACTGCTATCTCCTCTATAGACCTGTGTCCACTTCTCCCTTCCTCCTCATTCCAGGGTTCCTATCATCCTACCACCTGAGGGGGTTCATGTGGTTACCAGACCACTCTCTTTTTCATCTTCCTGCCTTTCTCTTGGAGAGAAGACTCTTCAGGTTGCATGCCAGGATCTAGTGGGAAGATGGGCAAGATGAGAGGGGGACATGGCTGAGGTTGAATATACTCATGTAGCTGCCTTTGCTATGTGCATCACAGTGGACCCCATGTACTTTTTGCTGTTCTTCTGGTCACCTGAACTGATTCTTTCCACTGCCACCCAGAAACATCCTCTGGAAGGCCTCAGCTCAGACAGGTGGACTTGCCCTAAGAGTAGCACTGGCCATCATCAGCTCTGACGTAGATGAGCTGTGGTTAGAGATGGTTCTTCAAGTTCCTCATCTGTGATTCCGACACACAGACACACAGTCATGAGGAAAACCTGTTGTGGGTTGGTTACTACAGCCAGTAACATCTCTCCTTTCCTGCAAACAGTGCTGGCCAAACCCCCCGAAAAATGAGACATGTTTATAACAGCGAGTTATTGGATGTTTACTGCTCACAGTGCTGCAAAAAGATAAATCTTCTCAACGATTTGGAAGCCAGGCTGAAAAACTTGAAAGCAAACAGGTAAGCAGCCTATTGCACTGCTTTTGGCAATGCCCCCTTGACATGGGACTGGCTAATAGTAAGAGGAGAGGGAGAGCAAGCCCTCTTCCTTCTGTGTCCCATTCCATCTTACACGTGTTGTTCTTGCAAAACAGTAAGAAAAATTTAGACTTGGATATGTAGCCCAGACCAAAATGCTGTTCTTCATCAGCTGTTAAATATTTTTCTGATTTAAGGTGCAGATATCATTACTAAACTCAAATATGTTAACCAATGAGCTCTTTGATTGCAGAGTGAGAGTGATATTTTTCCCAGGAAGGATTTTTTCCCAGGAAGTGGGATCTGCTGTGCTGCTTAGTTAGCTCCTGCTTTCTCCAGGTGGGAAGGAGGGATCTTCAGTTCCTTGGCTAATGCACATAACCTTAAATACACCTCTCCTAAAGCTACTGGTCAGCAGAGGGACTTAACTCCTGTGGGATTTTTTTGTGATGTTAAGGGAACTTGGAAAAAGGATGAATCCTATGGCAGAATTTACTTTTGGAGTTCTTTGCAATTTTGGCCTTTTCCTTACATTTCTCTCTCTGCCACTCTGTCACTCCTCAGCTGTGCTGAGCACTTAGAAAGTGCTTCTAGCAATCACCTAGAGTTTTTGAAGGGAATTATTTAATGGGATTTTAGCTCCCCCTAGAAACGGGATGTGAGTCCTGCCAGTCGGCGTAATCCTTGGGACGGAGCACGCTGCACACAGCAGTGTAGAACTCGTCATGAGCAATGTTCCTGCCCTAGCAAGGAGTCTGCCAACATCCAGACCATGACCAACCAGGGCTTTGGGAATTTTCTGAGGGAGGCTGGATGTGCCTGACCAAGAGCTGTCTGTGCACACAGAGGTGTGACATCCTCTTACCAAGAGATGCATCAGGATATTTTGATCTGGCTCCAGTGCTGTTGTCTGCAGCAAGGGGTTTTCATTTAGATAGCACCAGTCTCTGGCTGCACAAGGGAACTGTAAAAATGGAAAGACCTCAGTTCCTGTGCTGAACTGGGAAGCATTATGGGGAAGGATAAACTAACTGTTCATAAAATCATCTAAAACCTGGAAATCCAGAATAAATGTCCATCACTAACTTAGTGTCCTTTTGTGGTGTTTCTAATGTTAGTTTTGCTCTGATTTACACTGACAAATCTCTGCTACATGTAACAGTATTTGCAAATTGACTTATTAATGATCACAGTCATCTGTGGCTTCACTCATCTTTGCGTTCTTAGTAATTGCAGCTTTTGATTCAGTTGTTAAAGAATATTGTTCACAGAATAATCTTTTGACTAGGCTAAAAAAGTCTATTATATTTCATTGTGCAATTGAAATTGAATCAAATAAGTGTTTAATTCCTTTATCATTCCTTCTGTATCCATGTAGCCCTAACAGGAAAATATCAAGCACAGCTTTTGGAAGGTAAGAGTCTTCAAGTTTTCTATGAATATTTGTGGAATCAGCCATAACAATTCCATAAGTGGGAGTGGGAGACGAAAGTAGGAATAATTTTAGAAAAACAAAATGTACCAAGATAAGTTTTTAAGGGAAGGGGCCTGTGTTTGGGTATGAATGTTGCAAAACATAGAAGCCCCTGAACTGGAAAGAGCTCTGTTAAAAATATAGATAGTTTTTGCTTCCTTGTCTGCCAAATGTATTCCTTTGTACTGGTATTTCATCAGTCCAGCTACTGCTTCTTTAACCCTCATAATGTGGGCCTTGCTGCTGTTGCCAAAATGTGAAGGAAAGCAAGAGCACCCCTTTGAAATGGACATACAGAACTGTCATCTTCCTTTGACTGAGAGAACCAGCCCTGGGCTGGGGCGGGCTGTAAGTTAAAGGAGATTTTAGATAATCTCCAGTGTTACATATTCTGACACTGTTCTGCAGTGGGAACTCCTTGAGATTTCTTTTTTTCTGTTTTTTTAAAGTTTTTACTGTATGAAATTTTCTAGCTTAACTGTACCAATCAATGTGCAGTGGTGACCTTATTTTAAATTTCTAATAAGGCAAATACAATTCAGTGTGTAGTGTGAATAAGACTTAAGTATTTTTTAAACTATGTTAATGCTGGTGGCAGATCCTATGAAAAGCAACAAAGAACTCACTCCGTAGGACTGATGTCACTGACTGTGCTCAGTATGACTTCATTTGGCTACCAGTGTCTTGTAAGACTTGAGCTTAAAAGGTTGTAATTGTCACTGAAATGATTGCTCAGATTTTACCTTCAGGTGTTCAAAGTCTGAAGCCAGACTCTTTGTCCTCCTTCCTCATCAAGCGAAATAATTATCCTTCTGATCTTTCAGACAACTCTTCCACAACAGTAACTTCAGCAGCAGTAATGGCAGCACAGAAGACTTGTTTAGAGACAGTATAGACTCCTGTGATAATGATATCACTGAAAAGGTGAGAATCTCTGTGCCCTGTGAGTAATGCACCCAACCAAATCCTGCTGGAGCCCAGCATCTGGGGATCAAGATCTTGCTCAGAATTACCCATGATCTGAAGTAGCTTATTCAAAAGGTCCTTGATGTTCCATTACTATTACAACTTTGCTTGGCAGGAATGCAAGAACTGAGCAAGCACAGATCTAGGCATTGCGTTAGGACTTCTTCATGTTGTATTTGCAGTGATCACCTTCAAGGAACACGCAGGGTCTGGGGAACTCAGAATTGTGGAGCTTAATTTTGCTGCTAGCTTTGCAGAGAAATATAAAATGGTGGAGTAGCTAAATGCCAGTTAGGAGCAGTGAAGGGATGTTTGGAGAGAGATTCAAACTCAGTCTTCTCCACTTGTCCTTCCAGGTAACGTACCTAGAGAAGAAGGTGACAGAACTGGAGAATGACAGCCTGACAAATGGTGACCTGAAGAGCAAACTGAAACAAGAGAACACACAGCTGGTTCACAGGTAACAAAGCACAGAGCCAGGTCTCTTCATCAGCACAGTTGTGGGGAAGGAATATTTCTACCTCTAGAGTATGACCAAGTCTTCTTCCTTAATGCTGACAGATGAAATAAGGCTTCATCTGAGAAGTCCAGGTGGAATAGGGCTGTCTTGCTGAATTTTCAGCAAGAAGAGGCCTCCAGACAAGTGTTTTTGACAGAGGTGATACTGACTTGTACAGAGAAAATTTTTGCTCTAAGAGAGGTTACCCTTGGTGGTTGGGGATTTGTTCCTTGCACGTAGCAGGAGCAGAAGGCTGGATCTTAGTCCCAGCTCCTTGAGACTGAAGGAATAATAGATGAACTGAGACTACTTAATTCTGTGTTTATTAGTAAATATGAGAGATACTGGGAGAGGTTAAATGCCAAAAGAGATGGTGAATTAGAATGAAACAAAGGAGTAGGCAGGAAGGAGAGAGGCAATGAATTTGCTTCTGAAGCTGTTACTGAAATGAGATCTGATTTCCTTAGAGTTCATGAGCTAGAGGAATTATTGAAAGACCAAGAAACATCAGCAGAACAGTCTCTGGAAGAAGAGATAAAGAGACACAGAGAAGCTTACAGCAAGTATGAAAAAGAGAAAGGCACTGAAATTGAACTGCTAAATACAAGGTAACAAACATCTCGGTGCCACCCTGAACAGGGCAAAAGGTCTTCTTTTCTTCACTTTTACTTTGCTTGTAAATGTAGGCTGTTCACCAGCAGACAGTGCACAGATGGTGGCAGGTTGGCAGCTCTGTAGAGTAGCTCTGCAGTCACATGTCTAATGCCCAAAAGCTTGGAGGATGCTTTACATTAATGCTTTAATCCACGTGGCCCATGTAGACAGCTTAACTGGATATTTGGCATGGATTCAAGGAGGGAATTGTGACCAGTTCTAGCAAGCACTTGTGCCTGCGTTTGTTTTTTCCAACTTACTTTTTTTCAGCTACCTGTTGTTAGGAGCACAAGAATCTGAGGGTCAGTGTAGCATTTTGGGCCCTAAAAACGAACAAGCAAAGACTCGTGTTAAAAAGTGCTATGATTAGAAAGATTTCCCCTATTTGGTCTTTCTGCCAAGTGCAAGTGAGATGGCTTTTTAGAGCACACTGTTTTGCATGTCTGCGTTCTTGAAGAGGTATTTGCTGTAAGAGTTTTGTTATTAACACAGGGTTCAGCAACTGGAAGAAGAAAATGGTGATCTGAAAAGCACTGTCACACGGCTGAAATCCCAAACAGAGAGATTGGATGAGGTAACGAAACTCCTGAGTCCTTGAGCAATTTAACAGCAGTTTATATAAGAGCAAACTCTTACAGTGCTTGGCCCAGCTTCTTAAATCTTCCTTCCCCAAACAAGATTATTAATGGAATTGGAGCACTGGTCACCTTTAGGGGCAGGAATGTCCTGGGACACAAGCCAGTTTATGGCCAGCTGTGTCCATTCATGCTGTGAAGCTGAGGCTGTGTCCTGCTCCTGCCAGCCTGTTCTGAAGCTCCCCGTTCGTTCCAGGAGAGGCAGCGCATGTCAGATAGGCTGGAAGACACAAGCCTGCGGCTGAAGGATGAGATGGATTTGTACAAGAGGATGATGGACAAGCTGCGGCAGAACAGGCTGGAATTCAACAAGGAGAGGGAAGCCACACAGGAGGTAAGTGTGAGGAGGGATGAGACCAGGCAGTCTCATATCACCTGCATGGGAGCCCCGCTGAGAAAGAATGGGCAGACAGGATGAACACTGAGAGCACCACATCCAGTGAAGCTGTTGCTGGATTGTGTTTCTGTGGGAAGGGGGCCCACAGAGCAATGAATGCTGCAAGAATACTTAATAAGTGCCAATCCCTGACCCAAAGGGTTTACAGCTCTTTGAGAACTGTGTGCCCTAACGTTTCCTATACTCGGTTTGCAAGGGAAATGACGCTTCTTATGCATGAAGCTTAGCAATCACAGCCATTGCCAGCTCTGGGGCACTTTAGGGGACCTGTGCTTGCACAGGGAGAAGAGGAAGAGGCTGTGTTGTAGGACTGTGGCCTCAGCCAGGCTCAGGGAGTGCTTTTGCCTGAGTACAGAGGGGGCTGTTGCAGGGAGGGCTGCACAGACAGGGCCTGTTTGCTGCCCACAGCTCATTGAAGACCTGCGGAAGGAACTGGAGCACCTGCAGCTGTACAAGCTGGAATGTGAACGTCCTGGGCGTGGGAGAAGCTCCTCATCCAGCCTGAGTGAATTCAATGCCAAAACCAGAGAGGTGGAAATGGAGCATGAAATAAAACGGCTGAAGCAGGTGAGCAGGGAAGGGCCTCAGTCCACATCAAATGTACAGGAATACCTTGAAAAATGCAAGCTCAAACACTCTGCCTTCAGATTTTGTCCCCCCCTTCTCACACAAGCACAAGAGCCTCATTGCATCTGTGCAGGACTTCTTTGCACTGGTGATGTAAATTTTGCCCCAGCGAAACTCAGGCAGGGAGGCCTTGTCACTGGAGGTAAGAGTTGCTGTCAGCTGCAGCCTTGCTGTATGTCATCCAAGCTACCTGTGATGTTAATTTTTTTTTAATAAAACCTTGTAGGAAGAACTTAAGAAACAATGTCTTTTCATCCTTAAATAGGAGAATCAGAAACTTCGTGACCAAAATGATGATCTTAATGGACAGATTCTAAGCCTCAGTCTTTATGAAGCTAAAAACCTCTTTGCAACGCAAACAAAAGCCCAGTCACTGGCTGCTGAAATCGATTCTGCATCGAGAGATGAGGTAATGTGCTTTTCTGATCAGGTACTACATCCAAGAATATGCAATTTTCAGTGTAATTAACTGTCAAGGTTGAACTATCTGAAGTTGACAAATGAGCAACAGAAAATTCTGCTTTGCTAGGAGTTCAAGGGTGTTAGAAGATTGCCTTAAATCTAACACTGTTTTGGTATCCTTGTATTATAACTCTCCCATTTTTCTCTCAAAAAAAATGGAATTATTAGAATCTCAGTGAGCTATTTTACAGTTCTAACATCTTGTATCTTGCAGAGTAATGTGAGCGTATGACATTAATTTCATACAAAAAATGGTCATTGCTAGTTACTTTAATTTTTACTTTCTGTTCTAGATTTAGTTCTAAGTTACTTCAGGAACAAGCTCTCACTTGTATATTTGAGCTATATATTCCCTGTAGCAGAGCTGAATTCTTGGAGAAAGTAACTTGTGTGCAAATAATAACTTGGTAATGCTTTGAAAGATATTCTGGGAAACCCATTTGTATGTGGGCTGAGTCCAGCTGGTATAGCTTCCTCTGAGCTCCAGGACAGATTGTGAGATCAGGCCAGTGGATACATGAGAGCTCCCAGGGAAGAAGACAGGTTAGTGGTGAAGGAGATCAAAGGAATTGTTTGTCCTTGATGCTCTATCTCTTACAGACAGAACTTTCCATTTCTTCATCAAGAAAAGTTGTGAGACAGAAAAGTCCTTTTTACCCAGTCTGTACTGGACTGACCTGTCAGCCTTAGCTCCTGGGCAGGCCCTTGAAGTGAAGGCCCTTGAATTATATACTCGAGAACTTAATTTCTTGTTGAACCAGAGCACTGTGAAGAAAGGCTGTTTACTTGTTGATCTCTAATTAGGTAAAAACAAACTGGCTTTTGCTGTTGTCAAGAAAAATCTGACTTTGTCCCTCTCAATCTTGTGGCTCTGGCTCATGTGAGGAGTATCCAGCACTCCCCCTTTAAAGGAGGAAGGTGCCTGAAAGCTGTGGCCCAGACTCAGCAAAACCTCACAGACCTGCACAAACTGTTCCCATTGTGCCATTTTTCCTGTATGATCAGAACAAAGGTAAGAATCTGCAGATTCAGGGTGTGACTTCTGCAAAGTCTTATGAAAATGGACAGGCAAATAACATGAGCTTTAGGAGGATCTGGGGCTCTGACACGCCTTGGCAGCTTTGTCAGTTTGGCATTAAACATTCAGAGATGAAAAGCAAAGCAGTCTTCATATTTGGAGAGGTTGAGGGGCCTTTTACAGCCCAAAAATCTGGTGAAACACATGTATTTAATATAGAACATTGAATAGCAAGTGGGTTGTTCTTGTGGAGTATGTAGTGGTTGTTTTGGAGGTTTTTTTGAGAGAGAGTATGCACATGATCCAGAGGAAGCACATACTTTTCCTAGTGCAAAACACTGGAAATACTTGTTCTGTTCAGCAGCCTTTTATGCAAACAACTTTAGATTTCAGTAGTTAAGAAAAAGTTGAGTATCATGAAGCTCTTGCTTTGAGATGAAGCAGTTGATCCGTGGTATGGATGCAGGATGGATTGGCATGTTAGATGGGAAACTTGTTTGAAATGACCAGAAGATCCCTGGAGATGACTGTTCACCACCTTCTTTGACAGCAAAGATCTGTAACATACAGAATTGTTTCTAATACAGATATGGGGAGGAGCTTGAGTTAGAAAACCTGTCACAAAAGGAATTGGTGATCCTGAACAGGCATTGCTCTCTTACCTGTCTCAATTTCAGGCTGTTACATAAACTACTGAGAATATTTCAGGAGTAACTTGGAAATGTTGTGTTTTAGCTCATGGAAGCCCTCAAAGAACAGGAAGAGATAAATTACAGATTGCGACAGTATATGGACAAGATAATTTTGGCAATCCTGGACCACAATCCCTCTATCTTGGAAATAAAGAATTGAAGAGAATATTGAAGGAAAAGCAGCAACTGCCTGGTATTTCTGCACATGCCACTGGATCTAAGCAGCACTCTGATACTGTAAATGAATCTATAAATATATATACACACTAGGTGTGAGTGTGGGTGCGCAGGTGTGTTTATATGATGTTTGGTACACTGTTATTTGTCATTGAATTGGCTTGGTTAGACTTTTTCCATGCACTTTCAATACCTGTGATGAGATGGATACTGTATATTCATGTAATAACAATATAACTGGATCATGCTGTTTTAGATACTGGACAAAATGACTCTACCTCTAGTTGTAAAAATAGACAATGGAAACATATGGATGTGGTCCTAACTTTAGGAGCAAGAATTTTTTTCTTCGTTCTTCCACGAATTTGGGTACCGCAAACCAATTGACATACCCAGGTTCAGTTCCTGACTGGTGCTGACTGTGTAATTTCCTATTTGATTTAGTTTTAGTACTTAATCCACACATAAGATTTAAAAAAAAAAAACACAACAAAAACACAACAAAAAACCCCCAAAATTTGGGAAAAGACACAAAGTAAATGGGAAGAAAAGGAAGATATTGCCAAATTTTTGCTATATATGAAAAATCACCATCCATTTGTTTGCCAGTGTCTGCACAAAGTGGTTTTGATGTAAGATCACTTTGGAGCCTGCTTTGGGATGCTCTGAGCCTGCTCTCTAACATATGTGCATGTGTGTTTTTTATGCCAGGGTCCCTGTAGCATTGAGGCAAAGAGCTTTTCAAATCTGTTCCCCTATTTTCAGGGGTATATCATGGGCCATTAAGATGAATTCTGGGATTCTGCCCCTTCCCCTCACCCGGATTTTAAAGATTTCACTGAGGGAACACATTCCATTTCTTACCAAAAAAACCAAAAAGAAACAGAACAACAACAACAAATTTGCATGAAATATCTCACTTCAGGGGGAGGAGGAGGACCAGCCCTCGACATGACGTGCTGAGTTGCTGTTCCCACCCCAGACAGCTGCACTCCTTTGAGAATGGCATTTTTTGGGCAGGCTGTGCAGAGGAACGGCTGGTTCCTGGCGCAGCAGTAGAGGACAGTCTGATACGGAGTGGCTTTTACCTGTAGGGCAGGAAAAAGAAAAAGAGCTTCATCTTGCAGGAGTTGCCAGTCCAGACTGAGCACACACGTGCATATCTAAAGCTCTGAGTAGGAAACACATCCCAGTTTAGATGAGCAGTTGTGCAGGTGCTTGACTTCAAGTGTGCGCTGCATCTGCTCATGGACGTCAGTGGGACAGAACATTAAGCTTTAAAGTTGAGCGTATGCTTAAATGCTGCCTTAAATAGGGATGACTTCAACATGTGCCTGTGTTCTCCAGAGCTGGATCTATACTGTAGGGCTAGGACATTTTTAATTAATAATGTAGCTTATATAAGGAGCTTATGGAATTGTTTGGGTAGTTGAATGCTAAAAACAAATTTTATTCCATGCACTTTTTTTAAAAGTAAAAGTTTCACACTTTTGATTCACACAAACTGGCACAGAAAAATTGGCTGGAGTATCTGGCTTTCCCCAGTGCATAGAGATGTTTCCTCTATTGAATACACTCCCCAGAAGAAGAATGTTACAGTAGCAATGACTGTGCTTCTCTGTGTATTTCTTGCTGTTGGCAGTGTCTTGCCCCTAGTATTCTCTTGATGTATCTTGGTGTGTATATGTGATGCATTTTTCCTGAATTTGAATACATAAAAGTGTATTCAGTTATGGATGTAAATATATATATTTTTTTCTGCAATCTCTGTGCTCTTGGCCTTCAGTGATGTTTTACTGGAGTGATGGGAAGCAGGGGACCTACTGAAATCAGGCTTTCTTGAAGGCAAGAAAATAAAAACAGTTTGTTTCTATGTATCTGCATAGGCAGGTGTAAAGTAAGTAGAAAGAGAGAGGGACCGGAGGAATGACTGAGGGACACAACGCCCCAGTGCACAAAGGTCTGCAGTGCTCTGGGAGAAATGGGACAGTCTGGTTCAAACAGTCATGTCACAGGGCTGGCTTCCTGAGGCTCTGGGGTAAGCTGGAGGAAAGGATTTAAAGACCAGTCCTTTGCCACCTGGGAATGGTCTAAGATGTAACACTGCAGCAGCTTCTGTTTGTGTGGAAGTAGGTGGAACCCCATGGAAACCCCACACATCCACCTTTCCCACCTGCTGCTGCTTCTGGATGTGCCACCCCAAAGGTGGGAGAGGAACAGTTCAGCCAGCTCGGTGCTTCCTGCCTGCAGGACTCCTCACTTGCACTTTAGTGATGGCATTTCCCTCTGCCTGGTGCTGTCTGTGGGTAGTGCCAGGGACTTGACTCTTTTTGTAGGCCACAGAGAACTCTTCCACACTGTCAGGGTGCTGTTGCAAACCTGCTGTGACAAGCAGGGCTGGGTGACCCAGCAGCCCTGCTTCTGGAGCTGCCTGTGTTTGGGAAGTTGCACTGCTGTCCTGCTCTCATGCAGTGGATTTCAATAAGAGTGAAGCTGTTGCAGCTTAGGCTGGTGCCTGAATGTTTTCCCCTAATTATTTTTAAATAAATTGGACTTGGTTTCAAAATTTCAATGATCTAAAGCCCATTCCCATTAGGGCGGAACATCAGCAAATGTTGAGGACTGGTTCACTGAAAGCAAAGCCCATGGACTTGAACAGAAGACATTACTACAGTGATAGCTAAGTTTTTGTGCAGATAATTACATGTAGGAGGTGAACAGTCACTAGTAGTGACAAATAGTCACCAAATCTGGCTGATATCCCAAAGTGGATATTCTAGCCAAGGGGAGCCAGCAGTGGAAATTTCTTAAAACTTGCAGGACTTCTTGTGCAGCTCCCTACCCAGCTGTGTAATATTTAGGAGCTCTTCCTTGCTCCAGTGTTTGCATTTGAAGAGATGTCTTACCACCATGTTGGTGGTGTTTGTAGCTGTGTTTTATTGTGTAAAGGAGGTATCCTTCTGCTCCTGTGGGGCCCTTGGTGTGGTACTGCCATCTGTTACTGTGGAAATCATATCCAGATACTTACTATGTTTGACAAATAATGTGAGCTGAAGGTGGGAGAGGCATTTCACTGACAGATATATTTTCCTCTAAGGTATCCACCTCTAAAAATACCAATTAGCAATTTCATTCTTAGACTGAGTAACTACAGATATTAGACCAACTCATCTTGCAACTCAAGCCCTGGAGAACCCTTTTATCCCAGAAAAGAAGTCATTGTGTTTTATGACATGCAGGTAATTTGGTAATAAAGGATCACTTGATGGCTCACTGGGGCAGGGAGAAGACTAATCTGCTATGAGTGTTGCAGAGAGTGCATATTTTGATCAAGTGTCAGACACTGACAGAACAGGAGATGTTGCAAATAGGGAGACACTAATTTTGCTGTCTGTTCTCTGATAAATTTCTTACTTCTTTGTTGTGGATATCCTTTGTGTTCTCAGGCTGGCCAGGAAAGTACAGCCTGCCTCTGTCAGTGTTACTGTTGGTGGAACAAGAGCCTCCCTTCCCTGGGTAAATCACTTCAGACACAGAAATGTGGTATCATCTCCTTCTGGCAGTACACAAATGCAGTAAACACTGCTGTGTCAAGCCCATGGTTCTATTTAACCCTTGGGGATGCAAACACAGTCCCAGGTACTGTATCTTGATTTGTTCCTTGGTTCATTTGACCTTAGATTCTGAAAAGCTAAATGATATTCTGGTCAAAGGTGATGCAAACCACTACAGGTATTTCTGGACAGTGAAAAAAAAAAAAGAGACTGGCTTTTGGCTGGAAGCTGCCCTTGGTCAGGCTAATCCCACACAAGGTGCTGCAGAAAAATTACCTCTTTCAAAACTTGCACCTAAAGAGTACCTGAAATGTAGTCTCTCAAGATTTTTCTGGTATTGGCTGCTTCCCTCCAGACTTCAGTCTTCAGCTGCTGCTTAGTTCTGATTTCAGAATGATGCTGATTCAAAACTGCTTTGACATCAAAAGAAGATTTTTCAGCTTTTTGAATAGCGTCTGTTTAAGACTGAAGCTGTTAAAGAATTTGTCTTGAAGTGCAACATTGATGAACTATAACAATCCCATCTATTTTTAAGGAATTTTTAATATGCAAATATGTAGGAAGTTTAAAAAAAAAAAAAAAACAGCATCCAATGCACTTTTGTTGCCAACTTTCATGGTCTTGGGAAAAATTCAGATATTTCTCAGCCAGCTCTGTAGGGAGTTGAACACAGCATTATTAATTCTCAAAGATGTGTATCAACAAATATTTTGCTGTCTGAGTGCAGCAATGCTCCATTTACTTTGGTAGAACTGCATTGCTCTCCAGAGAGGATCTAGACCGACAGTATTTAGGCTCCCTAATCTGGTTTGTAAATGAGGGCTTGGAAGCTGATATATAAACACACATTGTGGGCTGCTACACGAGGCACTGCTCCGTGGTCTGTGCATCATAGTGCCCATGACATGTGATGAGTCTAAGAACTAGAATTTACAAATAAAAGAATGCTCTTTTTACATTCTTTAATGGCAGTGAATATGCAGTGGTTTTCTCTTAAAACAAATACTGTATCGTGTGGTCTGAGGGATTTTTTTCCAAGGAAGGAAGGAAGTAGCAGCTGATCAAACACTTGCCAAATCAGTGGCTTGGCTTATACTGATTTAAGTGAAAACTTGACTCAGACTTCAACTGAGTAGTTCCTGGTATAAGCAGCAATGCTCGTATTCTTGTCAAGTCTTTTGTTACTCAAGAAACATTGTCAAGAAATCATGACTGGTTGGGTTTAAAGGACATAGTTCCACAGTTCTGACATTTTGTTCCTTTGCGTCTCAGTATTTTTGAATCCAAAATACTGATCTTAGGAGCAGTTTGCTGTTAAGTCGTGCATGGGTTTCTGGTTAATGAAACTCTGCATGTAGCTTTAGAGTTTGATGAAGATTGCAGTCAGTGCTGGGTCTGAATCCTGTCATTCTGCATAATGCACTGGGAGTTGCTCCGATGTGCAAGAGAGTTGTTTATTTCTGGGACTCTTCCTCAGCGTTCTCTTGACATTTACACTCTTGGTCTTGTCCCCAGCCACTGTCAGGTGTCTGTGTGCCTTGGGGCAGCACTTTGAGCAGATGGGAGGGACAAATTCAATATTCTTGGCTTCAGTGTGACTTTAGCTACCAAGGCAAGAATTTCAGTCCTGTCTTTATACCAGGCCAGTCCTGTCCTCGCCTTTTTTGTGGTTGTGAAAACTGTCTGATGTACATGACAAAACGTCGTAGCTGGTTCTCATGGTATACAAGCAGGTAGGGTGAGTAAACCTGAAGGTGATCCAGGTGAGGGATCCCCGGGATGTGCCTCAGTTCTGTGCAGGTGTCCCACTGCCCACTCTACTGACACACTCTGGGAGGCTCAGGCCTGCGGCTCAGCATGGCCAGCACATCGCAGAGGTCACAGCAGCGGCCCGTGAGGATCTGCAGGCAAAACCTGCAGGCAGGGCCACGCTACCAGAGTTGGCCACAGTGTGGAGCCACTGACAGGGCTCCTGGTGGGCTCTGCACCCTGGGTTTCAGCTTGCTGCCTTCAGTCTGGGGCTTTTGTTCAACTGCAGGAGTAGTACCTGGTCAAACATACGGTTAGAGAGATGAGTTCTTATTTAAACTTTAAACCTAATGGAAACATTAACAACCACGGGCTTCTGCAGTGTAATTTGGACATCTAGCCCTGGAAGGGAGGTGCTGTGAGTGGAGCAGCTGTGACACCTGAGCTGTCAGCTATGCTGTCGCTGTTCTGGGCACAGTGACACCCTGGAAACCCCTCAGAGGCGCTGTGCCCCAGTGAGGGATGGCAGGTGACTGTTCTGGGGGCACGTCTGTGCAGATGGTAAGGGGGGCTGCCAACACTCCTTCTCCCAGTGATGATCTTACACTCCCCAGCATCAGCCCTGTTTTACTTACTGCCTTATCCATAGCTAAATTATTCTGGCTTTGGAGAAAGGGCGTCAGAAGGAGAACCAAGAATTTAGTATCCTGTGAACAGTTCAGTACACTACAGGGTGGTAAATGTTGCACTGATATATATTTAAATACTGAGACATTTTGAGAATTACTGTAAAATCAGTTGTGACAGCCATTTGTTTTTCTCTGTTGCACAGACTAGTCACTTCTTTTGCATGGTTACATATTTTAGTACTTGTGCCTTTTACTTTTCTGTTGTGAGGATACATTTTATTTTCACATTTTATCATCTGGTTTTGGACACTTTTTATATACACTTCTTTAATCATCTGGTTTCTTGTAATGTACATGTGTATATATAAGATAGATCAGATTTGTATTCATGTGCCTCTGAGATGTAAAAAATATTCATTTTGTACAGGTTTTTTTAGAAGCACTAGGTCATGGTCTAAATTACATAGCAAATGAAATTTAACATAATTAGCAGTTCTTTGTCTTCTTTTAGGAATGTTGTGTCAGATGGTTCGTCTCTTGTAAGGCAGTGTCACACACACTTTGCAGATTTATTGTTTTAGTATTGTTTTGAGACCAATTCTATCCACTTGTTGGCTTCAGTTAATTCAAAATAATAAAACACTTAATTAAATGTTACAGTCCTGACTTGGTGATTATAGTTTTTATTTCCATTAAAGCCAATTTGCTTCCTTATACTTGAAATGGGCACCAGACCAAAACCTCATTTGAACACATTGCCCATTTCAGGTTAACTTCCATTCTGGGATTATTTTTGTGGGATCAGGCAAGTGATTTACTTTGCCCATTGAAATGGAAAAAGAAATAGCATTACCAGTTCACAGACTCTCCATCTTAGAGTGCCTAAAATGCTTTTGTTACTCCTTGTCTTCCCCCCTTGGCTTCTGTGGCAGCGTTTCCTAAGGACAGAGCCTGGGTCTGCATGACTGGAGATCTTCCTCTTGCAGGTGTGAGAGATTGGGTGTCTTGCTCTTCACATTTTGGCAAACACTGAATAAACTCCTCCCCTTGGGGTTGTAGCAGAGCACTGTCCCACAGCATTTGGGAAGCTGTGAGCACACTGAGCATGCATTGTGAGCCTGGACATCTGTAACTCTGGCAACCAGGGACCTGGTCCTAGAAGTGTCCTTCCCTCCCTCCAGCCTCTTCTCAAGCTGGTGGTTTCATTTCTGGAGTGCTGACCCTGCTCATCTGATGAGATCCTCAAATTCTTCCCTCTCTCACACCTTGTTGTTTATCAATACTCCACTCCCCAGCCCCCAGACACAGTGAGATAATAAACTGCGGTAAGTCTCAAGGAAAAAATCATCAATATCCCCTCAATCTTGCAAAAAACAAAGCTTTTATCTATAAAAGAATGTGTTCCACTCTCACAGAGCAAAAATTTTTTGACTGAATTTGACACCCATATCACAGAATATAAAGCTGCCTTAGAAGCAAGGAGGTCATTTTATTTTTTATTTCAAAGGCTGCTTGGTATGAAAATGAGCAAAGTTCACTTGCTCCATTGTTACTGAAAAAAATCAGCCAGCAAAAGTAGCATATGACTATTTTTAATCTCATTCTGTAATTTGTAACATCAGTGAAGTGATGTCAGTACTGTTGCAATGTGCCATTACACTATTTTCTCTATATTTTCTTGAAATACTTTATGGGGACAATAAAGCTGTCCTTGCTGATGTGGGTCCTTCAGGTAGCTGTAACGTACAATCAGATATGTAAATAAATTATTTGCTTTCCCTGCATGACTAAAACATTGTCTGTGGTGGGTGACTGATTCAATGTCCCTCCTTACCTTCCTCCCTGGTCCACCTCTATTTCTGTGCTTCATTTAAAGAAGGATTGCCCAGTTCTGTTCTTACCTGCCCAAACACCAGCTTTACTAACTTTGCGTAAGTTACACAGATGATACCAGGGAAGGAATTTGCTCAGTGCATGCCTTACCTGACATCCACAGTTGTGTTGAATTTCCAAGGTGAAGCTTCACAGGACCAACCCATTAATCTCCACCAACAGCACTGCCCTTCTCAATTGATGGGAGCACCAGCTGGGAGCTGCTTGCAGCTTTTTGGCTCCAGCTTTTTAGTGTGACTTAAATACAATTATTTACTGGCCCCATGTAGCTAATGAGCACGTGCTGTGGCTCCTTTCTTGAGGAGCAGTGAGCTGTTTGTGGGGAGGGCACAGCCTGGAGCTGTGTCCTGGGGGGATCTGGTGCTGGGGCAGTCTGACCTGGCATGGCCAGCAGTGACCACCCCAGGGCATGTGCTGAGAGGAGTTCCACACTTAAACCAAAGGCAGCGGCTTCCCCGGGAGAGTCCTGGGGGAAAACTCTGCCCTGGGCAGCCCCTGGAGAGGCCGAGGCTCCCGGCTGTACCTGGAGGGGCCATCCTGGGAGCAGCACTGCAAGCTTTGTCCACGAGGGACCAGGACAGTGCTGGGACACCTCTGGCCACAACTGGGAGCCGGGACGTGTCACAGGTGCCAGGTGTGCACCAGAGGAGAGCCTCAGCCCGATGTGGGCTCGGGCCAGGGCTCACCATGTCCCCATGGCTGGTGGAACAGGCTCTGTGCGAGGTTCAGTGGTGGAAGACACCCAAGGCCTGCTCAACTGACACTCTGAGGTAATTTTTTCTTCTAATCTCCAGTCTGAGCCACTGGACCTGCTGGCCTCTTCTCTGGGCTTTATTTTAACTGCTGGAGTCAAAAGAGTAACAAGTGAGGAGCAGCTTAGGTTCCAGACTGCTTTTTGCAAGATCTGTGTGGAGTAAGGGGAGTGTGCTGTGGGCAGGTCCCCTGGGGCAGCTGGTCCTGAGTTGGTGTCTGTGTCATTGCCAGCAGAGGGGTCCACTGCTCTGGGAAAATGCTGCTGACAGAGGGGCAGACACTGTCAGCCCAGAGAAATGCTGGATGCTCCTTACTTGGGAAAAATGGAGCCTTTTTGTTATGTGCTGGGGACACTCCAGGGTGAGGTGTTCCCTCAAGCAGCCCAGTGCAGTTCCCTGCCCTGTCCTACCTGCCCAGCAGCATCTCAGATGAAACCATCAGCGCTGGCCTGGGAATGTCAGCAAAGCCCAGCCTGACATAGCCACAGGGTGCAGGTGGTTCAGGGATGTGTTTCCACAGGGGGTTATGTGGGTTTGAAGTTTGACTCCTGAAAAGCTGCTGCTCCCACCCCCAGCCTGCACCTCCAGTGTTACCTCGTGTCCTTGGGCTAACAAAATGTGACTATTTTGCACCTGTGTGAAAAATAGTGAAGGGTGTAAAGCCAGGGAACCAAGCCTAGGGCATATTATTTAAAATACAAAGCAGAGTTTAAAATGGTAAGATCACTGCCTCCAGCTGGGCTTGGAGTAAGGCAGAAGAGGAAAGGGAATTTTGAAAAGACTTCACTAATCAGTTCAAGCCTTGCAGGGCAAATTTTTTCCTTTCAAAAACATTTTGATGATCTTAAGTGATCATACTATACCAAACAGCTTTCATTTGACTGACAGTAGTCTCTAAACCTGGTATATGTCTTTTAGAGCATCATCCCATGAGGCTGTGAGGTAGCTTTTCTCACAGTGGGTACAGATATTTGGGGGATATTTGGGGAATTGGAGCAAAGATACTGTACGAATAATCCATGGAGCAATGTACCTGTGTGTTATCTTCTCAGGCTTCCCTGTTCCCAGATTCCCCCCAGCAATGAGATGTTGGATATTCAGATTTATAACAGCAGGCTCAAAGAAAACTCCCTACTGTGTATGCTAAACCACTGCACCAGAGAGACAGGGAGCAGTTTTGTTCCCAAATCTCAGCAGCTCAGTCTAATGTGCTGTGCTACTGACCTACTTGCAGAGCAGTTACTCGCTGGTACATGAGAAAGACACGGTGGGAAAGCAAATCACATGTTACTCTGGGGGCAGGAATCATCAACACCACGTATCACAAAGTCTGTAATAATTTCTAGCAAATTAAGTTGTTCTTACTGAGCTGGGGAGATGCAGGACCCTTCAGTCACTTTGCAATCAGGGATTAAAGCTCAGAACTCCTGGGAGGTGATTGTTGCCTTGCTCTGATCGTTTGAGGGGAAAAGTAGGTTTGGAGGCAGACAGAGGCTAAACGGGGTTGTAGCAGAGTAGGAAATAGATTGCAGGAGTTCTGACTCCTGAGAACTTACATCTCAGGATGCAGCAAGGGAGTACATCAGCCAGCTCCTGCAGTCTGGCAGCAGGCTCTGATCCGTGCAGGTTGTCTTGGCTGACACGTTTCCTTCAGCATAGCAGTCTCAAAGCACTAACTTTGATGTTTTCCCTTGCTCTGTTCACTGTTCGTGATGGCCCAAGTTTCAGTGTTGTCCTGGATCTCTGATGGCAGACTGGGATCTGGGATGTGTCACTCTACTGAATGTCTTTTGACACATGCAATGCAGCAGGGACTCTCCTAGCTTGCATAACTCGGTGAAATTCATCCTTAGAGCCAAATGCTTTTTGGATGCAAATAAAGGCTAGAGCATATGACCAGTAAATTGAAGACTGTCCCAGATGTATAACTGTAACTATTTGGGTTAATGGTGATTTTTAAATGACTTTACAATGATCATATGTCAGCATGTCCTCTGGCATGGTGCTTAAATCTGATTTTCTGTCACACTGAGATCTTTGTGCCTTAGTAGACGGACAGTGCAGTTTGTATTTTGATGAGATAGTGTGTAACAGGTTATGACTCAAGTACAGACTGTTGCTGAAAAGACAGAGAGGAGCTGGGCTGTTGCACCGGCAGAGGTAATGGAAATCAGCTGCTGAAAGGCTGTGCTTTCTCTCTCCTTGTTGTACGGTAGAAAATTGCTGGTTGTGTTTCGTGAAGCACTGTCTCTCTTGGCCACCCTGTGGCTTTTCTCAGTGTGCTCAGGCTTTTATTTAAAACCCGAGCAGTCACTGGCTTCTCTCAGCCCTTTAGGAGTCCTCTGGTCAGCCTGAGCTCTTGACCCACGTGACAGAGAAATAAGCCCTGTCCAAGCCTGTCCTTTAGCTCTGGCTGTGCACAGCAATGAATGGGGGGATGCCCTGAAGAAAAGCAGCAGCAGCAGAGGGGTTTTCTTTCATTCTTGGAAATACTGTGTAAATCTGGATTAAAGGTGCAGCCCAGAAGCCCTCTCTCAGTGGCCCCATCCCAGGGAGCAGCAGGACCAGGCTATGGGCACAGCAGAGCCTCCCTGCAGCAGGAAACAGCCGGGCTCTTCCCATCACTCTGCCAGAGCTGGGGAGGGAGGAGGAGCCTTGCCAGGGCCGCCCTGTGCAGAGATGTGGCTCAACACTCCCTGCCTGAAATGCAAAGTCCAGGGCTAGAGGGTGCAGGACACAGCTGAAAAACATCTGGGAGTTCTGCAAACTCAGCAGCTCCTGCCATCCTGCTGTTTTCAGGATCGGAATATCGCTGGAATGCTGACTTCCCAAATGACTGTGGCCTCAAGAAGTAAACCTTACCTTTTTGGATAGATTTGGTGCAGTATTTATATGAAGACCTAAAAATGGGACCCTCAGAAAAGCAATTGTTTCTCTCTGGAATGAGTTGAGCAGGCCTCACGTGCAAGAAGCACATTGTGAACACAGGATGTGTATCCCTGTAATAAAGGTTGTGTAACTCAGATCTGATTCAGCAGAGAGTGGGGCCTGGTTACAAATTCATAGCATAAAGTGAAAATAGTGATTCTACTATGTCAGATTGGTTCTAACTGTGCCTGGGTTTTTTTGCTTTTTGTTTGTTTGGTTTGGCTTGTAGTTTTCAGGAGGAGTACGTAAGCCAAAAAAATACCAGATTACTTTCTGCTGCCCAACATTGGTTCAAAACTAGAAACCAGGATGAAAAATTTCAATGCAAAGCTAAATAATAGTTCAAAACCACAACCTTCAAATTCTTCCCTCCTGCCCCTACAGCTAGTGGTGATAAAAATGAGAGCTGATTCATTTCTTGCGTTTTAACCAAGTTTTAGCCATAAGATGAAATATTTGGTAGCTGGAAATCCAAAGGAGGAAATATTAATAATGCAGTATTGTATTTATGATTTATGCTATTATGATTTGACTATGTAAACAGAACATAATGAGTTTGAAGTAAAACATGAAAATTCAGTTTGAATATCAGGAAACATAGACTGCCTGATACTGTCCCAAGGGAAGGGGTGGAAACGCCGCTGTTTGGCTCTCGGGGAGACGGGAGGCAGCGGGTGGCAGTGGCGGAATGGAACTGCGCCGTGCCGGGGCAGTCCCCGCCGCTCCCCCGGGCCGTGCCCCGGGAGATGTGTCCCACCGGGCCGGTGCCGCTCGGCGTGAGCGGCAGGGCTGGCTCCTGCCCGGGGCATCCTCGCCGGCCCCCACCCGGGAGCAGGTGCCGGAGCACCGCCGAGCGACAGCGCTGGAGGTGTGAGCTTGGCGGGACTTTTCTCGATCCGAGCAGCCGCCGTTTGTTTCCCGAGGCAGCCCTGGGATTTCGCNCCGTCCTGTCCCGTCCCCGCCCGGCCCGGCTCGCCCGCGCCGCCCGCTGCCTTCCACTGGCGGCGCGCGGGTGCAGCCAGCCCGTCGGGCGCGGTGGCCAAGTGGTAAGGCGTCGGTCTCGTAAACCGAAGATCGCGGGTTCGAACCCCGTCCGTGCCTGCCGAGGCAGCGCGGTGCGCTGGCAGCCCCGCCGTGGGGAGGCCGCGGACGCCGCCTCGTTTGCGGCTCATTTTTGCCGTCAGTGTCGGGGGTCCGGCCCGGGAGCCCCGCGAGGGAGCTGCGGATCACGGGGGCAGTTCCACCGTGCGGCCGGGCGGCTATCCCCGACTCCCGCGTGTCTGTGCCGCAGAAGCGGCTGGGGAGCCCGCGGGTCGTATCGTGAGCGCGCGGGCGAGCATCCCCCGGGGCCCGGTGTCCCCCGCAGCACCCCGCATCCAGACAGCCCTTGCAAAGGACACTTCTCGGCGTTTTGCCTCTGGAGCCGTGTCCTGAACTGGGTGAACCACGGCGAGAACAGAGCAGGTGCTTGTGCTGGGATGCTGCAGGGGAAGCGCTGGGTGCACTCGGGTGTGAGGAATCCTGCTGGTGCTTTCTCTGTACGTGCTGGGTTTGATGTACTTCTCACAGATAGACAGGCCGAATCCTGGGATAAGCAAGTGCTTAGTGCAGTTAAAATCACACAATTGGTAAGGTTGGACAAGCCCGGTAAGATCGTGGAGCCCAACCATTAACCCAGCACTGCCATGGTCCTCAACTGCCGCATCCACACCTTTTAACCCTTTCAGAGATGGCGATTCCACCACTTCTCAGGGCAGCCTGTTCCGATGTCTGACCACCCTTTCTGTGAGACTGTACCATTTACACCAGAATTTTCCCCGATTGCTTGGTTCTTGATCTGTCAGTCTGTGCAAAGCATGATACACATGCGAGGGCATTTCTGCTGCCTCTGTATAACATCACTTGTGTTATTGCTGCTTTCAGACAGCTTCAAATATGTAGAGTCATTGTATTGCAAAGTCAGCAAATATCTGGGCAGAGCAGAGGAGCCTCTTCCAAAGAATTTCCTGCTTTCTTTGATGCTTAAGAAAAAGCTGGTTTTGCTGTTTCCCGTGCCACACTTGGCCTGGACCTGACTGGGCAGGAGGCTGTTTGCCTTTCTCAGCAGGGGCTGGAAGTGTGTGTGCCTGAGGTGTTTGGGGAGGTCTGTACAGAATGGTTGTGCAGGATGTTATTAGCAAGCCACAAAACAAGCCATAGTACGTTTTGATATAAAAACAGGAAATGCAGTTTGGAACTTGTTTAGAAAAATGCAGACACTATTTTACTTGCAAAATAGAGTGCTGTCAAATCCCATCACCTTTGTTGAAGGCTTTTGAGGATGAAAGTTCCAGCTTTGAAACACCCTATTTTGATTTATCTTTTTTTCCCCTACGTTGTTTCACAGCAGAATGTCAAACCAAAATGTTTCTACTGGTTTAAAAGCCGTCTTGCAGCTTTTGCTGAGATTTTCAGAATTCTGTGGGTTTGTTTCTGATCGAAACCAGTTGTGAAACTGAGGTTCTCCCTGAAGCAGGTTTCCCATCCTGTAAACCCGAGCAGTCAGGTCCTGCCCAAACGTGTGCCACGAACCCAGGATTGTGAACCAGGTATTTTAATAAAGCTCTGGCATCGCTGTTCTCTGTGGCCATAACACATCCAGGCAGCTCACCAGTTGCTTAACTGCAGTCTCTGCAGAACTGGAATATTCCCTTCTAGCTCCCGGGTGTCTGTGAGGAAGGTCCTTCACGGGCTCCCTGCTGAATTCCCAGGGAGAGGCCCAGGGAAAGCCTTGTCCCGGGATTGCAGTTGTGCATCTTCACTCCTGGAACATCAGCACAGATCCCTTCTGTTCAGGAACAGGCAGTTCTGTGTGTGCCATCCTGCCCTTGTCTTCGGGGCAGGGTTGTGTTGGGCAGGTCACATGTTTGCTCACCTCCCAAATTCCTGCCCCCTCTTCTTACTCACTCAGGCAATAAATTTGATTTTGGCTTTAATTAATAGCTTAAGTCCTGAAGTGCCAGCCAATGAACTTTAATCAAGGCATTTATGATCTGATCATAGCTGTGCTGGAGATGGGTTTGGCTTGGGGTTTTTTGGTGGGTTGAGGAAAGAGTTGTTTATTTTGGACACAAGTAATGACTGAAAACATAAAAAATTTTTAGGTGGCCCTTTTGAGTTGCTTTAAGATCTTTGATTTTTTTTCCAGAAAATACTGAGCTGCCTTCCTCTGAATATAAAACCTCTATGAAAAGAGGAGCTATTAAATGAGGATTAAAATGAGGCCCCTGTTAATTACCTAATAAAAACATATTACAATTAATGTACTTAAAAGATGTGTTACTGCTGAAAATCTTGGCCATATTTAAATACAGAATGCCCTGTCCTCTCTTGCTTGACAAACCAGTTATTCAGAATCCAGACAATTTCCTGACTGCTTTAAAATAAGTGTAAAAATTAATCAATTTAAACAGTATTTCTTGTAAATTTTCAATTTTAGCAGTTTTCGGAGTTATGTATTTTTGAGAGGCTGACAGAAAATGTGTGCTTTTGAAAGGTAAGGTGTGAATGGGGACTAAACATAATGGGGTTTGTTTGGATTATATTAACATTTTCAGCACTTTGCAGCTCTCCTGAGTGTCTGTTGCATCATCCCTTGGGTCAAACTTCAGCAACCAAAAACCAGGGTGCTGGGAACACGGCAGGAGCTGTGTCTGGGTCAGAAATAGCAGTGAGATCATTGGAAAGCCCTGCTTGGACCTTGCTGTGTGGAGCCAGGCAGAAGCATCATCCCAAAAGCTGGGCAGAGCTGCTTCTCCCATTAATAACATGTTGTATTGATTTCCCACCTCTCTTGCTTTTTGGATTACCCTTCCATGGGATGGCTGGCACCTTAAAAAAAAAAGCAGAGGGGAGGGGAGAGAGGAAAAAAAAAGGCAGCCACCCAAGCCCTGAAGCCTTGACCTTGGAAAGAAAAGGCCTGTGCTGAGTTGTGCAAACAGAGCGTGGTGTGCCAGGGGTGACCAGGCTGAGCCAGCTGGGCCATGAGCCAGGCACAGTTGCCCTCCCATTGTGGGGGGCTGTCCCAGCAGCCCAGACTCCTCTTTGTGAGGTGAACAACAGCACCAGGGTGGGAGGATGCTCCACGTGCTCAGTCCGAAACCTCAACAACATTTCCTGCAGGTTGGACAACTAAAAGTACAAAGTGCTTTATAAAGCTGCCAGTGCCAGTGAGACCACCCTAAACTGGGCAGGAGGCAGTGACCTCAGATGAGGCACAGAACAGTATTTGCAGCATTGTCCGAGTCCCAAAAATATGGCAGAGTAAATTAACCCATGAGTAAATAAATCCCAAACTGTGGAAATCTTCGCATGGCTACAGCAATGTGATTCCCATTTCTGTTATGCCTGGAATTTAATGGACTGCTGAAGTTTGACCAAAAGGCATTTCTTGTGTCAAAATGAAAAATTACAGATCAAAAGGGTGACTTTGCAGACAAACATATCGATCTAAACCCTGGGTGACACAGACTTCCTGGAAGAGAGCCCAGAAGCATGTCTGTGTTTAAAGTCAAATGGCTGTAGCCTTTTACCACTGATGAATAAAAAATGTTTTTGTCTGCATGCCGAAGGCTCCAGCAGAAATAGAAATTACTTGATTTGTTCTGCCAGAGGAGCAGGTACGTGTTTGTGAATAGTAATCCATTGAATGCTACAGAATTCAGTCATTTTAAAAATGACAGTGAGATAGGAAATAAGAATTATCTTTCCCCTTGAAAACTCTGTTTATGCCGCTGTAGGAAAGACAGAGTGAGAATCCTTATTCTGTGTTCAAGGGACAGAGTTGCTGGTGTCCCCTTCTCCAGAAATGTGAGGGGAGCAGTTGTGAAGTTCCCCTGTGAGGAACCCAGTTGTATTTTTGCTTTAGTACAGGAGCAGCAACTCTTACACAGGTCCCCGAGGTTGCTACTGTCATCTGTAATTAGATATTAATAGGCAGGTCAGGGTGTTCCTACCTGACCAGGAGGGATGGAGGGCCCAGCACAGCAATGCTGCTGCTCCTCTGAGAGCCAGGGGTACCAGTGGGAATGACAGCTGCAGGATTTTGTGAATGAGCTCCAAGGGCACCCAGGACAGGGAGTGGGAGTCCTCACTGCTATGCTGGTGTAGTGCAGAGCAGTGCTCAGCTTCCCAAGAGAACCTGTGAAACAGATTTTAGATTTAAACAGTGGTGCTGAATAGCAGCTACTGCTTCTGGGGAGCCCAGAAAATGCCAGCTGACACTCCAGGCAGCGTGTCTCAAATGAGCTGCAATTATGCAGGGAAGGAGGAGCAAAATGGATGGATGGGAGATTACTAATCCCTTCTTTGCAGCCTGTTTAACCTCAGCAGCACAGGGCCTGCTGCTCACAGAAGCCCTGCTCTTCTCCCTGACTCCCTCTCAGGTACTTTCTCATGTTCCTAGCTGTAAACTATATAAAAAGAAATTTAGAAAGAGTATCAGAGCCTAGGCCCGGAGGGTTTGTGTGCAGGGTTCTCCTGTACACTCTTGCCTTCACCACTGAATGAAGTTCACTGCAGTGAGCAAGCTGTTGCAGGATGAAGAGCAGTAACATGAGTATAGCTTTTATTGTGATGATCTTTCTATAAATTGGAAGAAAATTCTATTTGAGCTGATGAAATGATATGTTTGTAAATGCAGTGCCATGGGAGCAGAGTCAGGTGTTGGATTAATATAGCAATAGGACAAGAGGAAATGGCCTCAAGTTGCACCAGAGAGGGCTTAGATTGGATAGTAGGAAAAATTTCTTCACCAAAAGGATGCCAAGCCTTGGAAAGAGCTGCCCAGGGAAATGGTTGAGTCACCCTCCCTGAAGGGATTTAAAAGATATGTTGCTTAGGGACATGACTTAGTGGTGGACTTAACAGTGCTGGGTTAATGTTGGACTCTGAAAGGTCTTTTCCAACCTAAGCAATTCTCTGAATCTCATGAAGAGGAATTGCCTTTGCATTCTGCACAGTACAGCTGCACAGGCCTGGTGATTACAGTGACAAAGCCAGGCTCAGAGGCCAGCCTGAGACATCAGGTGAGTGCAAAAGCTTCAGCAACAAACAGGACAAGAGACAAAGGGCACACACTGAAGCACAGGAGGTTCCATTTGAACATAAGGAAACAGTTTTCCAAGTGAGCAGGACTGATGCTGGAACAGGTTGTGAAGTCTCCATCCTTGGAGAAATTCAAAAGCCACCTGGACACAGCCCTGGGCAGCCTTCTTTAGGTGACCCTGCTTGAGCAGGGGGTGGGACCAGGTGGTCTCCAGAGGTTCGGCCTCAGCTGCTTTGTGAAACTCCTTTGCCTCTGGAGTTTTACTGTTTGCTGGGCCAAACCATCCCCTGCACTAAGAGCAGTGGCTGCCTCACAGGGTGCTCCCTGGGGCTCTGCCTTGCCAGCTCATTTGTGGCAGTGGTGCTTCAAACTAGTGCTGAGTTGGTACAATCACCCAAGTTAAAGAATTTAAACTGTGTATGAATTCAAGGCAAGGACAGCCTAATATAGAATGTAATGTTTACTGTCTTTGAAGAAGCTGTAATAAACTTGGATGGGAAACTTAAGCAAGAGATGGAGCAATCAGCTGGCCTTGCAAGTATGTCAGAGGTCCTTGGGAGCCTGAATCTTGTCTGTGTTATTGCTGGGCACTGTGGCCATCAATTGAACCCAGATGGTTACAGGAGTTGTGCAGGTTGCACTGTCACAGCCTTATTGGGACTGTGAGGATTATGCATCTGGACTGGTGGAATCCCTGTTACTAATTTCATAGGGATTGTACCCAAGTTTGAACACAGATTTCATCATAGGAAAAGGAAAGCAGGAGGTGTGTGAGACTCTACGTGTGTAGCTGGGTTTAAAGCCTCATTTCATACTTCCAGAGTATAGATAGGAGGACTCATACTGTGGCAGCATCTTTAATTTTAGGAAAGTATCTTGTACAGTCCTGTGATCACTGTCCCCTCTCAGCAGTCACTGCAATGCCTCAGTGCCTGGGCAAGACCTGCACAGTGAGAAATAAGCTCCAAGCTTGAGCATGGTCCCTTTGAGACTTGCTTGGGCTGAATTCCTGACTCCTGTCCTTTCATCACTCTGGGCCCAACTGAAAGAGTACTTGTGAGCTACCAAATATAGAATGTGTACAGCCTATTTCACAACTGGAACTTGCAAATGCTGGAGTGGATTTCATGGACTGAAGCCCCCCAGGGAGGGAGCATTACAGTAAATAATGTTAGTGCATTTGTTTAATCCCTGGGGATTGTGGAACATAGGATTAAAGTGGGCTAAGGGGATTTCCCCATTGACAGCTGCTCCACAGTGCACAAACACACACACACAATTTTTTTTTATGCAAGTTGTTCAGGCCCAAAGAATTTGAACTGCATATGGTGCTGACCGTTATTTCCACATCTGGTTACACATATCTGTCTCCCCCAGTAATTGTCTTTAATAGACACAATTGGGGATGAGGTAGTTGTACTAAGAAGAGACAGAGCTTTGTGTTTGAACAGGAAACCATTATTTCTGAGCTTAATCATAGCTCATTAGTTCTGTGATTTTCTCCTTTCTCCAATATATGCACACATGCTTTAAATACGAAAGCCCAATTTTTGGTAGGGTTTTCCTCTTGTATGGATGATTTGCCAGAGGTTCTTTGGACAGGCAGAGCCTTGGCCAGTGAGCAGAGAACCAGAGCATGTCTGAGCAGTGACTGGAGGCTGCAGCTCACTGCTGTTTCATGGGTGCTCTGAGGTGAACCACCAGGTTCTAGTAAAGCTCTCAGAGGAGGGACTGCAGTTTCCTATGCATCCTTAATGAGCCTGGCTGCTTGGTGTTCCTGCACAGGTACATGGGGTCAGCCCAGCTTCTTGCAGTACATCGTATTTGCACATTTCTGAACTTTTAATCACAAACTTGCTATTCCTACTGTTCTGNCTATTCTTACTTTTTTGATTTAAAAAAAAAAAAAAAAAAAAAGAGAGAGAGAGAGAGATCTGGCCCTTGTCTCTGGCATGGATTCATATTTGCAGGTGAAGACCAGTGAATTTCATCCTGTGCCATTGATGGGTTTCAACTATTTCTATCATTACTCTGTGTTCAAGTTGAATGTCTTTGACAATACAGTCTCTTTCTCAACAAGGTCCGATGCTGAAATACCAAGCTGTTGGCTACAAGCAATTCTTGCTCACATGCTGCTTAGTGCCACACAGAAGAGTTAACAAGTCAGTGGATCTACTGGCAGAGGAAGGTACTAAATAAGCACAGGCAGGACTGAGAAAGACAGACTCAGATTAATGCATGTATTCATTCAGCTGGACCAAGCAGTGTCCACAGGGTCCATGTCCCACTCTGCAGCAGGCAGGGCACTCTCCCACCCACAGAGGAGCCCTCCTGACTTTGGAGGTTTCACACCTGGCTTCCACTTTGTGAACACCTCTAAAGAAGCTACTCCATCTAGTTTGTGGCTCTTGTGAAAATGTTTTCTTTTTTTCCAAAGAGGGCGATTTTCAGAAGTGACAGAATCTGTTGTTCCATAGTTATTGTTCTGGGCTATTGCTGGTCAAATGTTATTAATATATTAACTTTTTGGCTGCCAAACAGCTTGAAACAAACTGGTTATGTTTATTTTTAGAATTGTGTAAGTTGTGATGCTTTACAACTTGATATGCTTGTGATTACATCTGAGCTCTATGCAGACCTAATCCTCTTCCCAGCTCCCATCCAGGCGGGGGTGTACTCATGCATTCCCTGTGCGTGGATTCTGCACACCATGAAGGGCAGCCAGCAGGTATTTGTGAGAGGAGATGAAGTCCTAAGGCCTGACCTTCTCAGGTACGGAAGTGCCTCCTGCCAAGTGAAGACTTGCCTGAAATGCCTTATCCTGTTACTGGCACAGGGCTGCCAGGGGCGGCAGTGGCAGTGGGAACCGGCTGCCAGCAGCTGAGCGCGTCTCGTGGGATCAGGCTCCTTGCAGAAGATCTCCTGCTGGGCAAAAATGTTGTGTGAAAGTCTTGCTCTGCTCTCATGAAAATTAAGAGGTGCTTCACATCAGTACTAGTGGGGGCCAGGTCAAGGCAAGAGGCAACATGTTTTGAGGCTGCTGAAAATAGCAAATTAAGCAGTTGGTCAGGACATCAGAGAAGCAATGTGCCATCAGCTCAGTTAGGGAGGAACTCCATTCCCTGGCTCATGCTCTTCCTTCCATACACATAGGTACATTTTTTTGCTGTGAATTTTATTCTCAGAACTGTTCTGTGGTGTTTCGAGCAGCTACATGATCGAGACCAAGCAAAAAAAAAGTATTTAAAAAAAGAAAAAAAATGAGACTATGACGTTGGTGGATGTAACTTGCATCCTGTAAGAGTAGCAGTCTCTTGTTTCCTAAAAGCTGATGAGGCCTTTTCTTGTTCAACCCAAGTGATTTCTACAGCATCTATTCCCTTCACCAGAGAAAATATTAGTGTCTTTTACACCTCTTTGGGAAGTCGTGATTTCTACTGTACTCTCTAGGCATCATCTCTGCAGAACCCTTCCAGATGGTCAAGAAATCCTTCATTTCTCTATATTCTGCCAGAATGTCTTATTTTCAAAAGGCTCATAGAGCTCTGTCCCTCTTCCAACCTTTTTGCCCATGGTCCATGATTCACTTTGCATTCTACTATCGGTTTTAAACAATATGTTCCTTGGCTCTACATATTCATCAGGCTTCTAGCCAAGGAACAGCCTCTTCTGTGTAGAGGATGGCTTCGCAGTGTTGATTGAGGGCAGTTCCATGGCAGATCAGTTCAAGTTCTCTCTCTGGCATTCTATCCATGCAGGCCAGGTAGAGTCACTTGCCACATCCATAACAATGCATACACGGGGCTGCCTTGTCTTCAGTATAGATACAGGAAAAAAATGAGGTGTAGATGACAGAGAGGTGCATTGGGTGCTGAACCAAAGATTTAAAAGATGAGGCCTCTGGCTGTTAGCTTTGACTTTTGCACGCATGAGCACACCATTATATAATGCATGAACACAGAATTACCACATGCATGAAGGCACAATAATGTCATGCATGAACACACAATTACCTCATGCATGAGCACACAATTATTTAATGCATGAACACACAATTACCTCATGCATGAGCACGTAATTGTGTCACACATGAGTGTACAATTACATCACACATGAGCACAGAAGTCATCCCAAAAGAAGCCAAAAACTTCTCAGGTCCTTGTGGCATTTTCTTAAAATGCATTTACAACTGAGTGTATTGTAAAGAAACTACACAATTTATCTATACACGGTACAGCTGTGTTTTGTGCCCAGGTTTTCTCAGTCGTAGAGGTGTACTCACCCAGCTTTACTGGAGATGTAAATGAAGAGGCTTGGCACACATGGGAAGGTAGAGTACGTCCTGTGACATACCTGTGATACAGACAAGATGTGCATGACCACTTCAGGATGTGCAGGGGAAGGCTGGACATATAGGGAGCAGTGCAGGGAACTGTGCACGGAGATGTGTGAGGAGTGCACAGGGAACGTGCAGGGAAATGTGCGGGGAGGCGTGTGGGGAGATGTACGGGGAGATATGCAGGGAGCAGTGTAGGGAGATACCGGCAGCGAGCAGCCTCGGTGCATGCGAGGTGCGGGGTGGGTGTCGCCGCTGGGCAATGCCGGAGTGTCCGCACGGTTTGTCCGCACGGTTCGGCCGCGCGGTTTGCCCGCACGGTTCGGCCGCGCGGTTCGTCCGCACGGTTCGGCCGCACGGTTCGGCAGCGCGGTTCGGCAGCGCGGTTTGTCCGCACGGTTTGTCCGCACGGTTTGTCCGCACGGTT
>VZSE01003284.1:137799-170113 GCA_013398275.1 Promerops cafer | reverse complement strand
TTTTTTTTTTAATAAATTAATCTAGTCACATCCATACGGAGCAGTCGGGCTACCGGGAATTCTCCTACTCACCTAAGCGTTTTTACCACCCAGCATTCCGGAGTTCCTTATTATTTGTCGGATTTCAATTCGGCACACTGCACGTCCACAGACATTGGTTTGTGCTCCTTCTTTGGGCACGGTGTATATGCAGCTCCGGGTGTGTATATTACTCTTGGCTTGTATAGAGTCGTATTTATAACTTCTGTGCCCTTCTGTGTTATGTCACATTACATTTTAAGTTCTTAGAATTATTTTGAGGGTCCTTATAATTTTTTGATTTATGTAGAGATACTTTTACTTCTCTCTTGTAAAAAGTCAATTATATTGACCTCCAGTAAAGTAAAAGGCCAAGTGGCAACAGTATTCTCATGGCTAAGGTCTATAAAAGCAAACAGAAAATTAAAATCTTCCTGTGTGTTTTTTTGAGCCACTTAGAATTTCATTTTCTCTCTGATGTAGCATTGCAGGAGTCTACATACTGTATGTGTGTACATAGACTCACACAACTTCTATGCTCTGTTAACAAGAAATTTTTATGAACAAACTCAGTTTTCAGCACAATTTTCTGTAGCCATTGCCCATGAAAAACAGCAATGTTATTTCTTTCGCAATTAGGAGAAATTTAAAAATGCTGTTACAGACCTCGCCATATTTTTTTCTTCTTCAGCCCTTTATATCCAAACACTTGCATGCAGCACGCTAACATGTGTATTAATAGCTCTTGCTCTGACACATGTCAGGACATACAGACCTTGACAGATAAGAATTATCTCCTGTGTGTGGTCCCTCAGGTGCTTCTTTTGACTTGGGGGACAGTGGATACAGTCAGGTCTTACTTGAGCCTGTTCTCTTCATGAACCTGTTCTGGTTGAGAGCCTTCTTTGAAACCAAAATTTCAGGGAAAACTTTTTGCACATTTCTTTTCCCTAGATGCCTGTTTTTCCAAAGAACTCAGTCTAGTGGCCACAAAAAGGAAAACTAGGTGAAAGTAAAGAGTAGATGCAAAGATACTGTTACCCGTTTAGGAGAGAACCCCTTGGAGCCCACTCCACCCGCCTATTTGCAGCCGTCTTGCCCCTGTAGCCCTTAACGAAATTAATCTGCAGTGAAATCACAGAAATCTGATTCTAATCATCCTCCCTGGAACAAGTCAGCGCTACAAGAAGACGAGCATAGTGTAAAAATACTTTAGGCACGCGGAGCCGTATCATTAACATTAAAACCTGATGGTGTGAAAGGGGGACGGGGAGCAGATTCCTGTGCCTCCTCAGCCCACTCCTCCCAACTTGTGCAACTTGTTAGGCATCTCTGGCAGGCAGTGATTTTTGTGGAGGTTGGTTGTGTTGCTATTGGGCTCCTGGACTCGCTGGTGGGATGAAGCAAAGTTTTCCCTTTCATACAGGAGTTTCTTAACTGTGCTGTTCTTTGGTAAGCTGGGTAAACAGCTGAGTGTAGCTTTTGTCAGGTTTAACATAATCTGGATTCTTTTTTTTTTTCCAGCAACAATTACTTTCTTCCTGCCTTTACGTAGCTCTGGCAAGTTTTGTCCCCCTGAAAGCTATTTTGGAGCACTATACAGCATAATTTGAGTTACTACCTTTTCATTTGAGTGTACCAGTCCAGATTCAGTGGAAGCTTGGCTTCTGTAGAGAGTGCTCAGCATTTTATGGTCACCCAGGCTTGTTAAATGTGTACCTTTGAGCTTCCAACTCCCTAGTCACTTTTAGATTTTTTTTTTTTCTAAAT
This sequence comes from Promerops cafer, assembly GCA_013398275.1. Lineage (NCBI taxonomy): Eukaryota > Metazoa > Chordata > Aves > Passeriformes > Nectariniidae > Promerops > Promerops cafer. Next base: position 168,325 of record VZSE01003284.1, on the reverse strand, counting down.
GGCATTTGCCAAGGTGAAAGGACACATTTTTTAAGCAATGTTCATCTGTTTGCACTAGTGTGGATATAGTTGTCTATAGCTGCGAGAACTCTGTTGACAGACTGGCTGGTACTAGGAATGTGGGTCTTTTCCTATTCATCTACATTATTAGGATTATTTAGATTGTAGCCACACACACTGCATTGACAGGCACTTTCCAACTTCTGTCTGTGCCCCAAAGAACATACAGTACAATGCAGATGTACTTCTCAGCATCTGGTTTACACTGTGGAGTTTAAACATTCTCTCTGAATTAAAGTCCAGGCTGGAAGAGAACATTCCCTCATGCCCCAAATGACTTTTTGTGGGTCAAATTACCAAGTAAAAATATTTTATTTTTAAATAATATTGCTCTGAAGGCTGGGTTGGGGGTAGACCATGGTTTAGCACTTTCCGAATGCTAAATAAGATGGTTCAAGCTTCTGCTGCAAGTTGTGGACAAGCTCTTAAATTATTGTTTTAGCTCTGAGGCTTTCATAATGTTCTGTGCTCTCTGGGATGCAGATTCAATTATTCCCCCCTCCCCGGTTAATAATGGGGCTTTGTTTTATTTTCACTTATAAACTTTATGCCTTTCTTGCTAATCTTTCTGTGTGTACAAATATGCTTTCTTTGTCAGTCAGACTTGGCAATACTTAGGCCACACTAAACTAGTTCTGGGCAGTACAGCGAGGCTTTCTATTTATCAGGGCCTTTCCGGGGAAGTTTATTACACTGTAGGGGTGACATTTTCAGCCTTCTGAAAGAGCTGGTAAATATTTGGCAGGTTTTACTCCTTCAGCAAAAAAANTTTTTCCCCTTCAAAAAAAAAAAAAAAAAAAAAAAAAAAGGCCATATTTTATCTGTGATAAGGCCTGAAAGAAAACTATCTAAGCATTAAGGTTTGAGTTGTCAGGCAGAAGGGTGGGGTTCGTGCAGGATATTCTTTGAATTGCCCTGAGTGAAGTCAAATGTTTGCCTGCAATTTAAGAACCACTGTTCCTCTATGTTTGCAAATAGAGACCTTCGAGCCAGGGCTGTATTTTAAGTTGCAGGAGGGCACAGAGCAGAGCAAGCCTGTGGTGTCTGGGTTACAGATAAGTGTGATCAGGGACAGGTTGGAGTCAGGTCGTGCCTGGGATCTGCTCTGTTGTTCAGTACAAACCTTTCACAGAATGCTGGACGTGCTTGTGTTAGAGCCTTGCACCCTCAGAGAGGACTGAGCCTCACTGAGTGGAGCAGGGAGCGTGTGCCCAGCTTGCAGGCACTTCTCCCCCCGCCCTTGGCTCCCTCTGCAGATGGCAAATGCCGAGCTCGGGCTGTGCTCCGTGCCAGCTCCCGCTCCAGGCCAGCTCCTCGGCACTCAGAGGCAAACCAGACGGGGAAGGGAATGTGCTTCTCCTTCCCACTGCTGGCCTACTTGAGAAAATCCTTCCAGCTTCTGCTGATTTCATCACTTCCCTTCCTGAGGACCCAAAAATGCCAAGTCCCAGAGGGGAGGGCAGGAGGGGAGGAGAGCCTGGAAGAGGCTGCAGGATGGCTGGTGCTGGCCCACAGCTGGGGACACACCTCTGAGGCTTTGGCTCCTTGCCACAGTCTGAGTGACATCCCTGTCAAAGGTAAATTGGTAGCACCTGCGTGACTTTCCCAAAGCACTTTGCTGTCTCCTTTTGCCAGTGTGATCCTTGCTTGGTAGAGGGGTTTCTCTTGGGCTTGATTGCTCTGGGGGAGCGAGTGAGAAGAAGGAGGGTCTATGTGATGGTACTACCAGGAGAGTTACAACTGCTCAGATCCCAAAGAGGAGAGTGTCTGATTGCTGGGGAAGGAAAACCCTTCCTTGCTGAAGGCAGAGTACCTCTTTCAGATCCCATCGCCAGCCTGGGTGTTTGTGTGAACCTTGGTGTGAGCCAGCAGCAGTGTGGAAAAGAAATCGTGTGGCTGCAGACTGAAGAAAATGAGCCAGGGTGATGTTGGTCTGGGGACAGCTTCCCCTTCCCAGCTCATGGGCTTTGGATTCATGGTGTATTTCTTTAGCACTGAAGAATCAAAATATTTCCAAGACATTGCTTGGTAGATTTGATTTTGGATAGACTTCCTGAATTTTATTTGGATCTTGGTAGCCTGTCAGTTTATGAGGCTTAGGCTGTTGGGTTTTCCTTTCTATGGCAGCAGGCAATAGGCCTTTGTTCTTTGTGTCCTTTGGGAGAAAGTCCCTGATGTCCATGTGGGTGGATGATGTGCCCACATTTGCAGGATTTCAGTATTTTCCCAATACAGATTTGTTAGTGATACCATTTATAGGTCCAGGACTGGAGCTGTGACTCCTAGATCATGCCCGATAGAGTTGTCATTCGTTGTTGTTGTTGGGTTGGGTGGGTTTTTTTTGTTTGTTTTTGTTTTTCGGGTTTTTTTGTTTTTTGTTTTGTTTTGTTTTTAATACAAAGCATCCCACCTGACCAAGGCTTTGGAGTCCTGCTCAGGCAGTTACTGTGCAGAACTTGGCCAGTGCGGGCAGATCTCGGCCCATGGAGTAATGCCCATCCCAGGTGGGATTCTGAGGAGCAAACATCACCTGAATTGTCCAGTCTGCTGAAAGGGTCAGTCCTGGATGGCTGGAGGCAGGGCAGGATCTCTTCCCATCCTTTTCCTGATGAAATCCAATGAAAGAAAATAGTGACATTCCAGTTGTTGCAACTGGTTTGAATTGCTATAAATGCACTTCACTTTTTTTTTTCTTTTCCCATTCCAAGTATGGAATTTCCTCAAACTATAAAATTTGAAAGCAGATTTGATTCAACAAAATCTCTCTGCATGATAACTTTTAAAGTATGGTGAGGAACTCAATTTAAAACACTTTAATTCAATCAGCAGGCTGTAGGAACTAATCTACAGTGGCCCAAAGGCCTGCTAAAATTAGTCATGGTTTTATATTTTTGGAAAAGAACTCTTCAGGGGTGGCTCTGTTGTTACAAAGAACAGGGCTTTTGAGTATATGACTGTCGGTAGGGTTAAATTCAAATATGCAAGTGCAGTAGTTTGAGGAATAAATTCCAGAAGCTGTTCAAGGCTCAGCTGCATTACAGAGCGACGATCAGGTTGGGTTAGGCAGAACTGCCATAGACTGAAACATCTGGAATAATATCACATTTCCCCAAAGTGGAATTTTCTTTAAGAGCAGCAGCAATTGCTGATATTTGAGAGGGTGGAGCCAGCAGTAACCTACAAATGGCTGGAAAATAAATTAAGAATTTATAGAGTGAAATATTGAGACTTTGTCAGGAATCATGATTTTGATTATGATCTCTTGTTTAAAGCATCAGCTAATTCTGAGAACTGGGGCTTTCCAGGCTGCGGGGATTGGTTGGGCAGTTTCTACCACAGCCAGAACTTGGCTCCTTGGCACTTGGCTTTTTAGTCTTTTGATGAATTCCAGTGAAACAAGTTGTGGCAAACTGATTTGGAGCTTTGCAGCCAGAATATGCATGAAAAATCTTGTATGAAATGAGAGATTGTTTAGTAAAGAGTTTGAATGTAGTTCAGTTAAAATATGCTTGATTTAAAACTGTAAATACTATTTTGATTTTTTAAAGAAAGATAAAAGTTTCCTCAATTCCTGCATTATGGGTGTATTTTACACTTGAAGGATAGCATAAAAGACTTGAAGTCTCAGTTGCATTTAAAGTATTTTTTATTTAAAAAATTGCTTTGACTACAGAGATATTTTGATTTCATCTGTTAATAATTGTGTATAATTGTGACTTCGTCTGTTAATTTGGAAGGAAATATTTCTGGAGAAGGAAAACATTCCCATGCAAATAACAGCTGTACAGAACAAGGAACAGAAAGGTGCTTAATCACAAATGAGCTCGCCCATTTTCATTTACCTTGGACCATAACACCAAAAAAATAATGTCATTTGGAAAAAAACCCTAATCAGATATTTACAGTATCCATTTTTTCCATCTTGTGGATTATTCAGCACTGCAGTTAATGGTGTTTTACATCAAGATTTCAGTACATTAAGAATGTCTGCTGCTGTACACACCCCAAAACCAGCCTGAATCCACATTTTAGAAACAACCTAAACGAAGGAGGGTTTTAAACAATATCACTGAACAATAAAATTTAACGGAGTGACTTAAGCCGAATTTCTTAAATCTGAGTCAGTAAAGAGCTCCCAAAATGTAATGCACAATAGATTGTAACAAAGCAGCAGAACTTCCCCGAATCTTTGCACCGTGTTTGTTACTGCAACTCAAAGTGCTACTCTGAGATTAGAATTACTTTACTCCAAGTCCCAGCCTAAATTTAGCTACAGGATTCACATACTGCACTCGCTTCATTGGAAGAGTTTGGTTTTCTTGCAGCATATTTGAGCTAGTTTTGCATCTCCTTGGGGAATAAATTACAGCCTGAATGAGAACATTCACACGTATTTATGGCATTAATGCTCTGTGCAGTCGGAGGGGCTGTGTGCAGTTAGCCCTTAAAACTAATGCTACCTCTAGCCCCCTTCCAGGGCTTCATTTAATTTTTGAATCAATGGCCATCAAGGGCAGTGAGAAACAATGAAACTTTTTTTTTTTTCTGACAGTGTTTTTTTGCAAACATTGCAATAAGTTTCTCACTTTAGAATTTCCATCGGAGTGAACTCTTTTCCCCCCGGAGCCCAGCCCCATGTGAGTGACTGCACTTGTATAGCGAGTTGTTTCACATGCCCCAAATGAAAATGCAGTAAATGCAGAGTAAGGAAAATGCTTATGAACCAGTTCAAGGTGTTATGTAATACTAGTTATATAAAGTTTTTGATGTCTTTATACTTTTAAGGTATTATTGCTTTCAAAAAGAACACAAACTGCAACTTCATTTCAAAATTTGATAGTAGTTTTGTCTTAAAATACATAAATTTGGCTTGTAGATGTGGCTACATCACGGAATGAATTTACAGCTCTCCAAAGAAACAGCAGGTGTGCCCAGTGCTAAATAAAACATCTCCTGTAAGCCAGCAGTGATCTCCTGATCTGCACCAGCCCAGGATTTGTCCTGTGCTCTAATTTTGGTGACAGGTAATGTTTTCAGACAAACAGTCACCAGCACACTATCATTTTTTAACACTATGCTCATAACTGTTGCAAAATTCTGATACTTTCAAACCTTCTATAACTTTGAAGTGTGTTTTCCAAACAGAAATATTTTGTAACTGGTCAGCTATCAGTGTTACATCAATGCCAGATTATGGTCAGTTGTTTGCAGGCAGCAGTCAGGGTTTCAGTGCTTAAAAATACATGTAAAGAGGCTGTTGCAAAGCACAGTATGAGCTGTGCTGTAGGGAGGTGTGGATGGGATTATAAGCCCTGAAGCTCTGACCTGCTGGGCTGCAAACATAAGGGTTTCTTTAAAACCTGTGGTCAGGATCTTGTGCTACCTGTGCCTCTCTTGCCTGGGGCCGGTGCAGTGCACAGGAGGTGAACGGAATCAGGCGCCAGGCTGAGCTCTTCCTCTCTTGTCTCCTGTCCTGCTTGAGTAAATTCACACCCGGAAGGAAACACTTTCATTTGGGTGAAAGAAATGTAGTACATCCCAGTACAGGCTCCAGAAATAGTCTCCCACCTGAATGATTTCCACAGCAACTAAAGATTTTGCTTCTAATGAAATTTGCTATTACTTCACTATTCCAGGCATGGCTTTGAATGTAAGCAGTGCTGCTGAGCTATTACCTGACAGCCAGAAGCCTCTTTTCACTGACAGTATTTTTAAAGGGATAGAATTTCCCCTTTTGCCAAGCATTTCTTGTGTCCCATGCAGTACTGAAGGGCAGTCATGAACCTGGACCTTGTAGAGCATTAACTGGTAACATCTAATTCTCACTGAAGTATCTCATTGGAAGTATCTGGCAAAATGGTTCCTAATTCATGCACTATGGTGTTCAGTTAACTTAAACAGTGGGTCCTTGGTTTGGACTTCCCCTCAAGGCAGAGGAAAGGGAGAGATGGCTCCAGGGTCAGGGTGTCTCACTGGGCGAGTTAACACTTGAGGCTGGGAGACAGCTCTTACCCCACTAATCAGGACTTTTGTACAATCAGTTTGAGTCACAGACGTGAAGGCTCCCCAGCAATTGATGCAAATGGAAAGGCTTTTAACCACATATTTCAGTTAACTCTTAGCTTGGTGGCTTTGGTATGAGAGGTCTAAAACTTGTGGATAAGAAGCTCCTCCTGTGGCAGGGGACTGGTGGTTGGGCACTGAACACACACAGGCACCAGCACCAGGGTGTGCCTGCAGCATCCAGCTGTTCTGAATACTGCTGTGACTTTCTTTCAATCTCTATGGCAAGTGAATTGGGTTTCTTTAACCTATTCTTATGGCTCTAAACTAATAGCAATTTTAAGGACACCTAGCTCAGCTTCATGTTGCCAAATCCTGTCTAGTTTAATTAATGACATGCAGCAAATGAGGGGGGTTATCCTGTGACTTGCTGCTGTAAGGAGATTCTGGATATATAGAGTCAGGCCCCAAAACCAGTGGGCATTCTCAACAGTAACCAGTGGTTATGAACCTGTACCTGGCAATCTGCTCCCTTTGAAAAAAATATTTCAGAGTTACCCGTAAGAAGTAATGCTGAAATGAGGACGAAAAGTCACGTAAATTCTCCCACACCCGCAGCACTAAATCTGGGATCCCTAGTAATGTAAACTTCATTTTTTGTGCAAGATTTTACTGCATTTAGTACTAAAAAAAAAGCTTAAACTTACAACAAAAGACCAACATCTTAAGCAGAGAGCAATATAGTTTAAAAGCTTGAGGTCAATGTGTTAGTGCTTCAAGAAGAGTGAATGCACCTGGGCTCGGCCAGCTGTCTCTCTGGGAACTGTGGGGTTTTTTCTCTTCTCTGTTGTGCCCCAGTATCCAAAATAGACACTTTTCATGAATGCGCTGGCAAGGAGCAGCATGTGATGGGATTAGTGCCGAGGCGAAGCCAAAACACTTATCAATTATTGTATCTGTTTACTTCCTCAGAGAAGGCTCCCTTCAGAGGCACGTGCCTCCTCGCTTGTAACCAAACCCTCTGTGCTCTCCCTCGCTTGTTGAAAATTGATTTGCACATGCTTTGCTCCAGTGGAAGTCTCTTGGCTGGTCCCTGTGAAATGTCACTGCTGGTGGGTGTAGCTGGGCGTGGGTGTTCCCTGCCCTGGGGATGCTGGCGCTGCACACGGGTCACACGCCTGCCTCGAGGAGTGGCTCTGTCTGCTCCATCCAGGCTCCCCGAGCGCCACAGAAACGGCAGCTGTGTCTTTAAAAAAAAAGGGGAGCTTTCAGGTCCCAGTCTTCTCTACTTGCTCCTCCTCAGGGAATGGACACAATTTGACCTTCCTAAATTATTATGAGCTACGAATAAGCCTTTGCTGGAAAGGTGGAAAAGCGCAGTGAAAAAAGTCCCCAGGATCATGTAAGCTGTGGCTAATGAAATGTGGATTTACGTGACCACTCATAGCTGATGCACATTTTATGCTTGACTTCTTCCATGCGATGAGTCCACTGCTAGCAGGGGCAATAGTTTTAATTATATGCTCCATATTTCTTTTAGGACTTTGTACACTGCCCAGACATAATCTACAAAGTGAGCAAATGAAATGAATCTAAGTTCTTACCTGAAGCAGTATCCAGGCAAAGTAAAAAACTAAGCCAAATGCTTTTTAAAAGCTTGTAAATGACAATAATTAGCTCATGTTTTAATGCTAATACATTCTGACCATATACATAGTGTTGTAATGCTCATAATCAGTATTGGTGCAAAAATGGGGAGAATAAGTCCAAATCTGTAATTTTTTAAAAAGTCAGAAACTGGACTTTGTGTGAATTCTTTGGAGTGTATAAGCACAGGAGTATTCTTATATTCTTTCCACTTATTTGACCTCAAAGAACTGGTAAATGGAGAGCACCAGAGCACCTGATAGATCTACTTAAAGCTCCAGGTCAGTAGCATGCTTAAGCACATGCTTAACTTAAAGCATACAATTAATCACATCCCTTGTCCACAGAGTAATTAAACTTGTGCTTATGTACTTTGTACAGCACAGTACCTGCCTGCAGGCGTTCTCTGAATAATACTGTGCCTGAGAAAGTGGTGAATCAGAAAGTGATTTTTGGCTGGAGTTCGAAAATGAGCTTAAAAGAGTGAGTTAGGCACCAAGAACTTGTTAGATTTGAATAGCTACGGACAAGCTGGTCTTGTCAGCAAAGCCGAGTAAGTAGCAAGGTGTGGCCATTTACTTTATGGTAATGCCTCAGTTTTGTTTAAAGTGAAATGATTTTAAAAACCCTTTTGCTCGGTAATTCCCTGCTGCTCTTCTATAACTATTTGGTTCCCTCAGAGCTGGGCAGACCAGCAGAGCCCAGGCCAGGCAGCCTCTTGCTGGCGGCTTCTCTCTTAACTCACTTGGTCAGGGTTTAGGTGGATTGAGCACTGGGGCCAGCACTGGCAGGTCGAGGCTAGCGGCGTGGCTGCTTTCCTGTCAGTCTGGCCAGGGCTCTGTGGGAACACGCTCCTCTGGAGCCAGCAGGCATACGGGCACTGCTGGTCATTGTCTGTACCTCCCCAGCCTTCTCCAGCTGCTCCAGCACTGCTGGGGCCAGAGCCTTGGGTTACAGCTGCACTACTGAACTCACCAGCCACTGGTACTGAGCGTGGCCCTGGGCAGAACTGTGGCCTGGGACTCCTCCAGCCCGTCCTGGACATTGTCTGAAACTCATCACGAGCAATGGACCATTATCAAGAGGCTGTTCGGATGTGTCCCCTTTCCCCGCTTCTTTTGGAGACTTTAACAGGACAGCAGTGGCCAGACTGGGCTAGTTGGCCATGCCCTGGTTAATTTGCTAGGAGTTGTGGAGCCTCTTCCAGCCACAGCTCCTCCCCTGGCATTTTTCTCCCACTGTTCTACTGTTTTCCCTCCCCATGTGTCCTGGTGGCAGCCAGTTCGATGTGTCAGTCATCACACCAGCGAGCTCCCACCTGAGCTGCTCTGGGTGTGCTTTGCCCACACACAGGTGATTTGACCAGGCAGCACTGCCATCTTCTTTGCCAGCCTGAGCCAGATCATGGTCTCTCACCACTTGAGTGTAATGTGGCAGCCTCTAGTAGCTTGTTGATGACTAATTGTTTTATTTTATATACTTAAAGTCAGCTGCTTTAATCTGCTTGTTTTCCAAAGCTCTGTGTGTAAATGCTAGTGAGGTCACCACGCTGAGGCAAAGCAGGGCAGCATCAAATGCTCCTCTTTGAAATATTGGTGCCTGGGTATCTGAATGGTGGGAGGCTTGTTTGCAAAGCAGCCTCTATGGAAAGTCTTATGTAATGTGTTTCATTATCCAACCTTGCCATTTTCAAAGGGACCCAGTCAAGATGAACAGAGCCTAGATGTACCATCTCCTAAAAATAACTCTGGCTTTCCAGCTCCTCTGCTGATGTTGGGAGTGGGAGAAAAAAAAGTGATGCTCCAAAATGAGGATTGTAAAGAGAGGGGAGATGTCAAATGCACGTGGTCAAACCCAGCTCTTGTCAGCCCTGGAGGATGGGTGCTCTTCCAGTAGTGCTCAAGTGTTCCTGCACTTTGGGTCCTAGGCAGCTTCCTCTGGGCACTGGCTCTCCAGACAGGAACTCAGCTGGGCAGCTCTGCTGGAGACAGTGACAATGGGGACATGGTCTGTTCCTTGGCAAAGTGAGACACTTCCTGAATTCTCCTGATGTGTGTATTTTTAATTTTTTATGGGTGAGGGACAGGGGCAGGACTGGCCAAGGTGGATCACAGTTCTCACTGTGCATTCCTTTTGTGTTGTACAGTTAATACTTTCTTGGGGACTGTGCCTGTAATTTTCAAGATGGTGATCAGCCTGATCTTGGTTTTGTGAGAAAAATCAGAGCCATGCCTCGTTCCAGAAAGCAAACCCCGCATGTAATGGTTTCTGGAAGTTTTGCCAGCATTTCTCCAAAGCAGCTCATTAATTTCAGGGCCATGCTTATATGGTTGCTCTCTTGGTGTCGTGTCCACTGGCTGATGCACCTCGAGTCAGCTCCAGGTTTGGGAAGTGTACAGTCCCAGGGTCCTCAGAGCCTTGGTGTACTTTCAGCTGCTCTGAAGGCAGCCCTTCATCTTTTCCAAGCTCCGTGGATGCAGCACTGCTGCCATCTAAACCCGGAGGCTGACGCTCTTGTCCGGGCACAGCAGGATCGGCAGCTGCTGTTTAAAAGGCTCAGAATCTCTCCTGTGAGTGGGTGTTACTCACTTGGTAATACCAGTCCATTCCAGCTGAGGATCTGTCCCTTTGTTTTGTGTATGGGACAATTTGTTTTCAATTTTTGTTTCTGAAAGGAAACTGTCAAGACAAAATTCACACTTAAAAAAATTAAGGGAAACAGCCTTTTGTCCATTTCTAAACATCCCCTTCCATGACTAAAGCTGGAAGAATTCTAGAAACTGCAATAATTTTCTACCTTCACTTTGGTTTTGTTCTGCTCTTGCATTTTCTGAGTTTCAGATACAGCTCAACAAAAATAGTTTGAGTTACTATCAGTGTAACCTAGATATATGTGCTATGATCACCAGAATCTGATTGTACTTTATCTAGAAGTGAGACGGGGGCAGCAGGGAGCCAAGAGCAGCTTAGGCAATATTAACTCTTCTTGTAGTGCACAGCCTCGTGCTGGCTTTGCAATCCAAGAGGGAACATGCAAAGCCTCTGTGGAGGGTGTTCCCCTTCAGCACATAGCCATCCTCACTCAATTCTGCCAATGACCCAATGCCAGTAAAATAAGATTGGGGCTGAGACAGCCTGCCCAGGCTGCAACAATCCCAGTTACTGCTTTTCTGTGCCCTGGGTCTGCTCTGCCTGCTCTTGGTGGGGTCCTGGCTGCCGGGGAGATTGTGCTCTCCCTGGGGCAGGGGCTCATCAGATTTTCTTCCATAAAGGTGCAGCAGCCAGTGCTGCAGGGACCTGGTCCTGCCCGGGGCTCCCCTCAACTACAAAGAGTTGCTTATTGTCAATCCAAGGCGAAGAAAATAAAAACAAAAAGCTTTTGAAAATAATAACAACATGCATCTTATTTTCATTTTATTCCTAAAAACTATTTGATGCTCATTCCAAAATAATTGATTCCTTAAATGAATGGAGCAGCCAGGAGTGCTGCTTTCAATGTGTGACTGCTGATGCTCTGACTCACGCTCTGCTTCTCGTGGGCTCTGGCTTTTATGCTTCATTTAGGACACCAACGTCATTAGCATTTAGAGGGCTGCTGCCTTTTTTTGTTATTATTATTGTTACACTGCTGTTGTAACTTTCTCAAAGATGCAAATAATATTTCAATCCAAATCATGGCTCATGTTTTATTACCAAATCAGGGCATTGGGTTTGCTTTCAGTTGACTTACAGAAGAAATTGTAAATGAAAATAAGGTGTGGCTCTGTGCAGTTCTGAGAGGGTCTCTGGGGTTTTTGGATGCCAGGTTGTCTGTTACCATGGAGTGTCATCCCAGGTGGGATGGGTGAGGATATTTGTCTTGTGTTGCACAGAGCTGGGACCTTTGTGACTCCCCAGCACCCCTGGTCACAGCAGCTGCGTGTGTGTTCCTGGAGATGGCTTGTGTGAATGGCAGCCCCTGCAAACATGATGCTGGCAAAGGGTCCCTTGCTGAGGCATCAATGTGATGCTTTTACTGCAAGGGGAAAGAAAAGAAGAAAAGCCCTGAGAGTGCTTAGGGCTTTCCTGCTTTGACTCCTGGAAGTCCTTGAGCGTGTCACAAAGTCCTTCTCAAGGGCAACAGATTGCAGGGACACTTGCAAACCCATTGTGGGACGGGGCCCACCCCAGCTCTCTACAGGCAGAATTCATGGTGAAACAACAGAGCAGAATTGTGGGAATATGCCTGTAGTTTCTGTTGAGTCCACTGCCATCAAAATACTGATCAATTGAAACCAAAGTGTTATTCCTTGCCCTAAGAACATGCAGGGCTGGGCTGGGATTTCCAGGAGGACTTGTGAATGAGGGTTGAAAATTCCCAGCCAAATACTTAGCCCCTTTTTAGTTGGAAATGTATAGGTCTTCTTCAGATATTACTTTAGCTGAAAGTTGTTAAGAAATCAGAAGTAATTCCCTAAAATTCTCAGCTTTATTAATAAATTAAATGCAACTGCTGCTGCAGATGGGTGTGAGCTTTCCTGCTGGGACCTGGGTGCTGTGAGTCCCCTGGAGAGCTCCAAGTGCCCCTGGGGTTGCAGGTTATGACCCAGTGTGGGATGAGTGGGGCTGGTCAGCCCTGGGGTCTCCACTTCCCCTGGCCAAAGACCACTGCTCACCTGGGTGCCAGAACAAGGAGTACCTGCAGGACCAGGTAATCCTGCCTTTTGCCCCTGTGGCTGGGGTGTCCCAGGGCTGCCTGCAGCGAGCTGTGCCAGGCTCCATTTGGTGGCATCCTTGTGAGTGACAGAGGAGCCATCTGGCATTACGCTGAAACTCAGCACGGTGTTCACTTAGGAGGAGCCCACAGGGGTGGCAAAGCAGTTGCACCCCTTCCCCTGCCATGTGGGCACTGGGGCTGGGGCACTCCTGGGCACATCAGCAGAGCCGTGTGTGCCGCGCTGGAGAGAATGGACCCTGCCAGACCCTGCCCTCCTGGGGACCGACTGAGCGGCAGCAAGAAAAATGAGGGACTTTCAGGGGCAGCTGTGTTTTACTAACCCAGTCATAATGCCCCTAAAAATCCTTATTGTTCTTGCAATAGTCAACTGTGGCATGGGGAGGCCTGGAAGGAGAGCTCGAGGGCAGGCGGCCCTCGGGAAGGAGGGCTGGCAGGTCGGAGCAGGGTGTCAGGCTGGGGACAGTGTTTCTGTAGGAGTGGAACTGAAAGGATGTGGTGGTGTGACCTGTGGTGTGGAGTGTGTGTTTCTTAAGATGCTCAGGGCATAAGAACTGGAGCACAAAGATGGAGAAATTAAACAAGCCAAGTGCTTTCCCTCCCTGTTGTGTCTGTCTGACATTTCCCCCCACCAGAAACAAATGCAACTAGAGAGATGCAACCCAAGCCCACAGAAAGAGCCCTTACCCAAACCATTCCTCCCCTCCCAATTCTGTTTTATTCTTCTTTCAGCATACTCATTGCAGGTCTCTGGTCATTCACAGCATCTTTCTCTGATCTTTATTCCTCCTCTCATCTCTCAGATCAGACCATGACGAAGTAATTGCGTGCAAAGAAGCAATTTGTTAAACAGAACCATAATATTCAATTATTTGCCATCTTTATGCATTCTAACACTTTATTTGCATTTCTGAGAGCTATATGCTGAGTATAAGTTTTTATTTTCATTGAACTCTGCAGCAATGTTCAAAGCTTTTATCCTTTAATAACTCTAGGGGTATGGATAGACAAATTAATGGCTCCCTGGCCCCACAGCAGCAGCAGTCCTTTCACATTGTCTGTGTGGATTACTTATTCATTACCTTTCTGAAAAGGCTTCGTTTATGGCTTTTAGCATTTTTATCAATTAATTGATATGATTATCAATTAATTCTGCTTTATATGCCATGCCAATAGATTAGGAGTGCATGCTTTTTTTTTTTTTAAATTGGGTTTTATGGCTCTGGAGCAAGATTTACTCATTTGTTACTTGTCATTCTCAGGAGCATTTCAACTGCTTTTCCTAAGGCTGAATTCTTTATAAAGGAGAAGCGACTAGAAACCCTGAGCTGAGTCCCAGGTCTGGCTTAACTTTGTAAGGCACACTGACACACTGAGGCTGCTCCACTTAAGGTATGGTATGAACCAGGAGCTGATCCCGTGGCTGTGGAATGAGTGTTCACATGGAGTCATCCTGCTGTAGCTATTGCAGCTGCTGTGCAAGCAAGTCCTAAAGGACAACTCTTGTTCCAGTGACTGTGTGATGGATAAGACAGACAATGGGCACAAGGAAGGCTCTGCTATCAGTGAAGGATGGATACTGTTCAACCTGCAGGGAACAGAGAAACCTGGGCTGCTCAAGGCCCCACAGAACTGTCCAGGAGTGTCCTTCGTGACAGCTGATTGCAGCAATGTGACACTTTTGGAACTGTTTGTGTCAGGACTTCCTGCTTTGACACCTTTGATTTCTGAGACTGCCTCATCATAGGAAACCCCAGATCTGCTTCTCCTCTCCACAAGGATTTCTGTATCCAGCAACTCTCCTGTCTTCTTTGGATACTGAAACGAGATGAGAGGGCTTGAACGTTTCCTTGCCAAGACGGGTAGATGGAATTAGTTTAATCTGTTCTGATTCTGACACCTACAAGTCAACTGTCCCAGTCACCTCTTCTGCTAACAGGCTGCAAAGCAACACTCTGCTACTGTGGAATATTCTTTGTGATGAAAACATGAGGATCGGGAATGGGGGTTTGTAACTTTTTTGGATGAGTTTCTGTTACAATTTTTTTCTTTAGTATCAACACTTTAAATAAGGATATTTATATGCTAAAATAAACACATTTTTTGCCCTGAAATACTGGAATACACCTCTCCAGCATCTTCCTACCTCAGCTCTGCCACTGTGAAGAGAACCCACACATGGATTTTAAGGTCAGAAGGGCAAGTCAGAACTTCTAACGCAGGATGCGCACAGAGCAACTCCTGCAGTTCATCCTGCAGCCCAGACCCTGATGAATGGATCTTTTTCTTATGTGCTGTGGGAACTCTGCCTACAGAAATGTCTGAGAAACTGTTCCAGGGCTGTATAACCTTGTGTCTTGTTCCTTGTGGCAAGCTGCAAGTTGCCTGCTTATCCTGGCCTCTGTGGACAAAACCCTTCATGTGTGTGACTGCACAGGGTTTGGTGCTGGTTGTGTCAGATCTGTTCCCAAAGCAGCTCCCCCAGTTGCCACTCTGCCTGTCAGAGAGGAGGGTTGGTGCAGCAGAGGTCTGTAGGGTCACTTGGTACGTGGCCAGGGGCTCACATGCAGGATCCCTTGTGCACATCCTGCAGTGGGATCCAGCCCTGCTGGTCCCTCTTTAACACCTGAGGACATTATCAGCAGACCATAGTGCATTTCTTAGTGCCCACACTAAGCCACTGAAACTTCAAGAACAAATCTGACTAGACTGAATTTTCTTCCTTTTCAAAGTTCAGTGCCACTTAGCACCTCCGATTTAGCTTGGGAAAAAAGCAGAAATACCTAAAATAAAGGTGTTTTGAAAAGTACATGCAGGCAATTATGGGTTTTTTTCAGACTCAATCTCAGGTGGTGCCCTCAGCTTCTACTGCTGTTAAGCACTGCCCCAGACTTCCTTCAAGTTGCCATCCCTAGTCTGTGCTAAGCATCATGAACATGAAAATAGATCCTGCTGAAATAAAACACCCTGGTCCTCACATGCACACTATTTTTTCTCTGAAAAGCTAACAGTGGATGAACTAAGCCTGAGCCAGCATTGATGTTGCTTTGCCCATCCTTGGAAGGTGCAGAGCAGCAGGACTGGTGTCAGTGTTACCACTGCCCACAGAGAACTGACCCGAGGCAGCACGGAGCAAAGGGTGTAGGGTGAGATCCCAACAAGGAAAAGGGAAAAAAAAAGAAATTTCTCTTCAAGTACAAGTAATTCTGTTAATGCCTGCAAGGAGTCTCTCACTGCAGGGGACACTTGCTGAAATGCCTTGCACTGTTATCAGCTGCTCTCAGTGCACAGCTCCTGTCCAGAACAGTTTAATGTGGTACGTTCAATCTAACAGAAATTGTATGTCAGACACGTACTGGAATAAAATCAGAGCAGGAAATACATTTTGCAGGCAAATTTATTGATTTCTTTTATTGAAGTACCCTGTGGTACTTTGCTGTAGATTCTGATTAATAAATAGCTGCTTCACAGAGGAAATACAGTTATTTAGGCAAACTCTGGTCAAAGTTTAAACATTTGATTTTCAGCAAGACTCAATAAATCCAAGTTTTCAAGGAACCTTTAGCTTTAGCAGGTGGTTATTGAGTTTTGTCTTTTTAATTGGACCAGAATTGGCCATGATTCACCAAGAGAGCATTTGCTGGAGTTGGTGGAAAAGAAACGACAACTCCAGTGGGATGGCTGGGCCAACCTTCACACAAGCTGGACCCTGTTCTGGTGCCCAGTTTGTATTGCCTGGGGTTCAAAGGCTGATACTTGGTACTTTTTCAAGAGAAAAACCAAAGCAATCCCCCAGCAAAGTGAGCTGACATCCCTGGGTCCCAAGTTCAGCACACAAACTCATCAGCTGATCTAGAACAGCATGACTGTGCCTTTCTCTGCAACATCAAGTTTGAAAAGTTTGTTATGTCATTGGAGCAGGATTTGTCTTCGTAACCTGGAAGCCCAACAGACAGAAAGTCCTCTTGGTACTGAGGTTGATGCTGCTTTATATGCAGCTTTAAAAAAAAAAAAAAGTATGTGCTGTTTCCTGAATACTAAGGATACAAGAAAAACAGTTGTGGTGTCCCAGCTTTATAATGTTGTAGGGTCTAATGACTTAAATCCCACATTATAATTGTGAGAAGTCCTCTTGGCTATTTGTTTGGGTGTCATGGGCTCATGACCTGGCTCACTGTGACAAACACTGAAGGGGTCCCTGATGATTAGTGCACCTGCAAAATGTTCCTTATATTTTTAAGTTGATATTCCTGTAAACTTCGCCTTTTCTTTCTGGCTGTAAATTCAGACTGGTTCTTTAAGCTCAATAGCAACACCCTCATAGACAAAAAATGCAGAGAAATTCAGAGTTGTAGCAACCCAGTGTGTAAATTAGGGTACCAGTAAGCGCGTGGAGCTGGGCACGATGCCTTTAGTCTGCACTTAAAGGAAGGCACCCCCAGACTCCTCAGGCTGCTCATCTGCCTCATGAGAGAAGCTGAGCAGTACAAGGACTCTGCTGTGCTTCTGAACCTGTGGAAGAACAATTTGTTTTCTCCCTAAACTTCCTGTGACTTTTGCTCAGCATTTTTAAAGGAAAAATTAAAGACTTACCGGTTTCTACAGCCTACCCTTTACAAATATACTCCCAGTTCATCCACTTCTGATGATTCATTGACTTCTCTGACATCAGACTGACATCCTGATAAGTGCCAGCATATACAAGAGGCATTTTCAATCATTACATAATAAAGTGGAACAGGGAAGGACTGATGATTCAGTAGGGCCCAGTGACATTTCCAGTGTGCCATTGCACAGGACAGGCTGGTACCACACTCAGCATTACAGTATATTCTGATATTTATGTGTCATGGATCTTATCCTATGTGTAGGATAAGATCTTATCCTATGTGTAGTACCAAGTGTTTTTTGCTCCATGACAGGTGAGAAGCAAATCTGTGGATCCCAGTGTGTGGAGTTCCAAGTAGTTACAGCTTGCACTTAAATGGGGGAGAGGAAGCCAAAGGAAATCATGTGCATTGGAATCAAATACCATTTTTAGGAGTGTGTATTTCAACAGTGATTAAAATAGCCAGGGACCAAGGCACACTCATGATTAATGGTCTCTGTGAGCTAAGGGTATGTCCTACAGCCTCAGGCCCTCCTGAGAGACACCCATGAGGAGCAGGAACTGCTTGGTTAGGCTTTATCTTCCTTCATTGTGTAGATCAGCTTTATCATGTGGCTTGAATTACCCTCTCCTGTTTGTGGAGCCTGTGCTGTGTGTGAGCAGCTCTAGCCCAGCCTGAAGCAGAGGCACATCCCTGCATCCCGTTCCCACGGGGCCAGAAGGAAGGCCCTTCCTGAGCTCTGCCTGGCATGCTGAGCTGGTGCTACACTTGGAACAAGACCAACCAAATGATTATTTTAAAGCCACTCATTTTTTCAGACTCTGTTCTCATTCACATTTTGTGACTTTGCTACTTCCCAAACCCCTGCATGTCCCTCTGGCCAGTGGCAGCTAAACCACTGAGCAGTGACTTCCTCAGCAGGTACAGGCAATTTCATGATGGACAAACCTGTGAGACACATGAAGGTGAGCTTGAAGGCCCTCACTGTACCCTGTCCCTGTTACAGGACACAGCTGGGTACCTCAGGACTGCTCAGTCCCATTCAGTGAGGCTCCCTGGCCAGTCTCAGTAGGATATGGCAGCAGGGCTGGCACTCTCCAGTTCTCTGGTTGTTTGGTGCCAGATGAGAAGCTCCCCAAGGCCTGCAGATCTCTTGGAGCAGCTGTGAGTCTCTCCGAGGGTGCTGGGGAGGGCTGAAACCCACACAGAAGGTGAACTGGGGGCTGTTCCATGCTCCACCCTCAATCTCTGTGTGGCAAAAATCACAGGCTTAACCTCTGCGTGCCTCCCACCCTGGCTGAACCAGAGATAGGGAACTCTCCCTGTCTCAGTGGGTTTCTGCAGCACTTAATTGATTTGTGCTGCTAAACAGCCCGGCAGTAAATGAGTACAAGGTGTTAAAGAAGGATGCATTAGTGGGAAAGATCCAGCTGAAACAAAGCTTAGATAGAAACCATGTGTGTGATGCAAGAGAGCACCCTCGCCCCGTTCCCAGTGCCTGGCCCTGCACGGGGTGATCAATGCTTTACAGAAACCCTGGCTTGTTTTCAGGCTTCTGGCTTGTCCTGGAGCATCTCTACAGCCCAGCTGTCCCGTGGGCATTGCTGCTTCAGAGCCCAGCCAAGCAGCCAAGTGGCACCAAGGAATTCAGCTGCCCTGTTCAGCAGCATGCAGACACCACTGCTTTGCCCATTAAGGATGTCTTTTCCTGCACAGAGACAACAATACAAGGCAGTGCGGTAAGAAAACTTGAAAAAGACACAAGTGAGGAACTTCTGGGAATTCCTTAGGTTTTTTTACCAGCTGCAGAGGAGAGTGAAAACTTTCAGCTACAAAAATAGTATAGTTCATGCTGTTAAACAAATCATCATTTGTCAACAGGTAGCTGAATTATGTCCAACACCAGTGGCAGAGCCAGAACTGATTTTGTTCCCAATGTTATTGTACAGTTAACAGCTGGCAGCAAACTGGCAGTGAAGGCTGTGCTGGGCTGATAAATAACCCAACAAGCCTCGCAAGAGAAGCGTCTCATGGAGCGACTGCAGCTCACGCTGGAATGTGTGGAGTAAATGCTTGTTAACAATCTCTGCACAGGCAGAGAGCTGCCCGATGGAAAGGCACTAGAAAAATGTTATTTAAATAAGACACAGATTTCCTAGGGTTATCAAAAGAACTAACCAGGTTTTAGGTCTAAGAATACCAAACCACAACAGCAAACCAGCAAATGTTAGCATTTCTCACTGACTGAAACCAAGTCTGGTAATGATGAGTGAAATGTCCCAACCAGTTCTAAGATATGAAAGGCAAGCCAGAAAACCAACAGAGAGAAATATTTCTGTATTTGTTTCACAGCCCCCAAATTCTGCTGGAGAATTTTCCACTCTTCCAGACATTTTCTGAGGGAGAGAGAGAGATGTTCTGATTTCAAATGCTGTGTTGCTTCTAAGCCGATGACACCACACTGTACCACCTGGAAGAAGGCAAGGTGACAAGTGACAATGCCCCATGAGCCTCATACAGTAATGTATCACTGCCCTGTGTTCTGTACTTAACACTGCTCTGGTTTTGTCTTTGCTTTGCAGGAATTTTATTTTTATCATGGGTAAGACCAGGAATGTGTGTCTCTGAGAGAGAATGAACATGGGGCTGCAAGCTTCATCTCAGTGCAAATAATATTTTGGCAGGAAATCTGCAGGAGATTAAATTAGGGGCCTAATGACTGAATATTAAACATTTCAAATTTTGAGTTCCTTTAAATAAGCAGCTACAGAAAAAAAGAAGACTTTGACAAAATTAGCAGGTCCAAAAGCACTAGAGGAATCCACTAAGGGTCACTTGTTTTTTGGTGTAAGTTTAAAAAGACTTTTTTATTGTTATTTTTATTAGTAGCTGTATATGTCAACATGCTATTTCCACAATGCTTTTTGAGTCCAGTTTAGTCAAAGTTTTAGGTATTGGCAGACTTGCTACAATGGAAAGGAAATGCCAATGGAATAACTTTAAACATGATCCAATCCCTGATGATTCATTGGATGTGTTAAAATTTCCTTTGAGACCATGTAAGTAATGCAGGGACTGGAGTGCAGAGTGCCTGTGACTCAGCTCTCTGAGGCAGCGGGAGGATGTCAGAATTACTCACTGGGACAGGAGGAATCTCATTTATCTATTTATAGGCAAGGCTGAGATGAGCTTGAACCATTAAAGAGCTGAGTTTGCCAGTTCCCATAGGGGAGGAGGAGGGAAGGACCTCACTTTAGCTGTTGAAATCAAAGCTTCCTTTTTTTCCCCCATTTCCAAAGCTGGTGACTGGCCAGTTGTGCTTTCTCATGCTCACACAGGCAGCACAGGGCTCCTCCTCCTTATTGGAGGCCAGTGCCCACTTTGCCAAAATCCTGTCTGCTGCACGTTTCTAGGAACACAGGGCTCAGCATTACTGAGCCAGTCTCCCACTATCACAATCGATTACATCATATCATGCTTTTTTGGCACGCTATTCCAACACTTCATTTTAAATTTCCAGCCCTAATATGATTTGTTCTTGTGCCAGCATCGTAATTTAGTTTAAACAATCCTCTTTTTTTCTCTGATCTTTACCTATCAGATGTATTTACCAAAAACAATCCTATCTGCTCTAGTCTTTGTTTTGAGAAACTAAACAAATGAAGCTCTTCTAGTCTCCTCTTGTTCTAAACCCTCTGATCATCCTTAATGCCCTTTTCTGTACCTGCTAATCTTCCTTGAACATGAGTGAACCTGTATCTTCTAGGACTGTGTTTGCCTTTCCATATCAGATTGGTGGCTCACAGTTATCCCTCAGAGCAAGTAATTCTCTCTATTGTGTTTTTTTTTTTTTACCACCCTGCTTTTGTCATTCTCAAGTGAGTAATGTGATATTCTAGTGATTAATTTTTAACTGCCTGTCTTTATACTTTGTCTATTCTATCTCAAATTCTGTCATTAAGTTATTGCTGATTGATGTTCTGATCCTTCTCTCTATTAGCAAAGGGCATGTCCTCAGCAAATTTCTTTATGACATTCCTACAGCTGTGCCAGAGTCATTAACAAAACAAGTAAGACTGGCTCAAGACTGACCCTTGAGGAGTTCCACTCTCTGTCCAGCATTTCTCCTTCCCACAGGGCTCCCTCTCCTTGGCTTTAGCAGTTCTGCATTTGCCATCCACACTAATCCCCATCTTCTCAACTTCAGCTACTAATTTCCCATGTGGTGTAATATCAGGTTCTTGACTCATGTCTGGATAGAGTATATCACCTGTATTTCACTTGTCTTGGAAAAAAAAACAGTCATCAAAGAGAAATACGTGGTTATGCTGAGCTCCTTTAATGTGCCAGTTCTTTCCAAATCCTGAGGTGGAAATCTGCCAGGGCACCTTGATCTGAGCACATGGAATTCTTTAAGCTTTTCCTTCCATCTTACATGTGATAATTTTCATTCCCTTAAATATGTTCCTACTAGTTTCTACTATGTTCCTGTCTTTGTCCCATTGTCCAATATGATCATCTCTACTGAAAATGTAGGTAAAGTGGTTTTAATTAATTTTGGACCACATGTAGCCTGGTCTAATCTCAATCCCATTCCCACTATATAATGACTATGTTTTTTCCTCTTTTCCTCTTCTGTATTTATCTAACTGAAACCTTCTACCATCTGTTTCATTTCCTTTTCAAAATCTGATTCACAACTTTACTTTTGACATTTCTCATTCTACCCTTATATTTTCTGACCTCAGCAAATTAAAATGGGAAGACTGAGGCAAACAATGCCTCCAGTCTTGCCCCAAAACTCTTCTCTGATGCCACACTCCTGGCAAAGATGACAGAGTAGCTCATAAAGCAGGTCCAGAACTGCTGGACTGAACATGCCCTTGGCACAGGGGCTCAGCCCTGTGCAGGGTGATGGGCTGCAAAGGCAGGTGGTCATTCCCTGCAGTTGTTCCCCTCCACACCTCTGATTTCAGTCCCTGGCTGCACCTGAAGTGAACTCCCTGAACTGAACACCCCATTGCTGCTCAGACCTTCTGCCCGTCCCTTGCCTGCTCTCAGCAAACTCCTGCATGTGTTTGGGGCTGGTTGTTTATTCTGCTGGTTTTGGAGCGTTTCCCTTCAGAGTTTGTCCTCCTGCATGTTCCAGCTAGTTTTGGAATCCAGTTCCCATCACATTCAACTCCTCAGGTCTTCAGTGCAGTTGATTCCACTCCTTTGTTCCCTTAATTTCTCAACATTTGTCCTTTGTGCGATGAATACTTTGGTGTGTGACTAGACAGTGCTGGAGATTCAGCCCTAATGAGGTACCTTAAAAACTCTTAACCAGAGTCTTCAGAGGCTCTGGATGACTCAGAGCTCAGCGCTTTAGAGACAGTGAAAGAACTTCACTTGCCTTTCTTGTGTGTGTGAGACACTGTAACCCTTCTCAGGATGAACTAGCATTTCCATTTTATAGACAACTGAGACATAAAGATCACACTTCAGAACATACTGCACTCTATGAGGAATTAGTTAAGTGCCTGAGGTGAAGTACAAAGCCTCCTAACCCCACTGAGATTGCTGCAGCAGTCAGAGCTTGTTCACCTGAAAACAAGGTGCCTGTGCCAAGCTATTTGCTTTGAATTCTGTCTGGTTCTTGAAGAAAGCAAAGCTCACCCAGATCGTGGATTGACCTGTCCCAGACACGCAGCCAGGACAAGCTGCAGAGGCTTAGCTTAAACTGGCTGTACAGGGCCAATTCTAGAAAAGAAAAAACCAACACTCAAAACACATCATAAAAATGTACTGGTCACCCAAACCCTTTTAAAAATCATTGTCATGTAGGGTATCTGTACTCAAAGTGGGATTTGAAGCTCAGCAGGGCCTCGCCCACCCACTCACTGACTTTCCCCACTGCCATGAGAACCACTCCAGGATCCTGCCTGTGACAAGTCCTTGCTTTCCCTGTTTTCTGAGTTGCAGAGTGGCAGCAGCACAGCCCTCGTTTCCCAAAACAGCATGTGAGACTACCACAGCACTAAGGCCATGCTGCTGTCCCAAAAAGATTGAAGAGGGATGGAAGCTCTTCCATTGGCAAACTGATGCATTTTCCATCCCTGTAGAGGAGATGAAATGGCAGAGCAAAGCAAATTTCTCTCCTCTCCATTAATATACTTGTAAATACTCTGGAGGGAGAGAAAAGCTATGCCCCGCTCCTGGAGCATGTCTGCCTCGAATTCTCAGTGCTCTGCTGGGCACCTACTGACCTTGGCAGTGTCACAGGACTAGTGTTTGTCTAAAAAAGTAACCTCCTTGTGAACAGGCTCTTTGCTTTGGGAAACACAAAGCAGTCTTGTCTTCCAAGTGTCCAAGCCTTCTTTTCATGTCTGTTTAGTCCTTCAGTAGCATTTATTTTTGGCCTTGAGAGAAAAAACACAACTCCACATTAAAGGGATGGTGTTCAGTTAAACCCACAAGCTGCACCACCCTTTGCTCCCCCTTGCAGGGGAAGGCAGTGGAGGAGACCTACAAAAACAAGAGAAAAATCTATGGCCTGTTGGGCACAAAATTGCTTTTGCTTTCTAGTGAAAAGGAGCAGAGCATCCTCAGCAGCACAGAGCAACTGGCCAAACAGGCCAGAGCCTGGATGCCTGAGGCTTTTGAATAGCAGTAATAACAAGTCCAGAGGCTACATTTCCATTTGTCTTCATTTCCAAAAGCCTTTCTAGCTGAGATAGCTCAGAGCGGGGAGACACCAACGTTCCACATTGTTGTCTTGATTTGGTGGTGGGTCTAGCTCTGGCAATGCCAGACTTCAGCACATCACCTATAAATGATACCAGATCAGAAACACACCCTTTCATGCTGCCCCTCAGTGCCCACGGCCCTTCCAGCCCCTCAGGACAAGGCTGCTCCTGCTGTGTGAGGGAGCTGTGGGAGGGCTGCAGGTCACCACTGCCTCCTGAGCCAGCTGCAGGCACGTGTCCACCCTGTTCCAGGTAAGTGCTAAGCCAAAGTGCTCAGGCTTCCAGTGGATTATGCTCACCTGTTTAACTCTGTACAGGACAGGTATTCCCAGACCCAGTGCCAGCTTTGTCACCTCCAGCAGAGTCTCATGGCTGTGTGTGGCCTGAGGCAGCTGCAGAAGGGCCATCTAAGGGCTCATAAAGCTGAAGCCTGAGGCACAAAGTTCAAGGCAGAGGTTCTGTATGGACAGTGTGTGTGGTCAGGACCTGCATTCCTTGGGGGAGAGGCAGAGAGGAGAGCAGGACTGCCTCAGGAGCTCTCCTGAAGGGATCTGCAAGAGGAAATAAGCTCATTTTGGCCGCAAAGTATGTTTTGGGCCACCCATCAGCATTGAGCATCCCAGGTCAGGGAGCTGTGCTCCCTGCCTGTAGCACAGTGACTGAGCAGGGCCCTAGAACAGTCACTAAAGCACCCTGCTCTCAAGCTCTGCAGGACAGCCACTGCAGCCCTGCTCCCTGAAATCAATGGGACTCTGGCCACAGTCCTGATTCATCTCCCTCCTACATCAATACCTTATCTTCTAGGTCCACTGACTTCAGTGATTGGAGCTGTCAGGCCATGGATGTCCATGAGGACTGGGCCCAAAGAAACAGAGGACAGAAGCTGCAATCTGTGTCTGCCTCACACGTAGTGAGTTAGGGGAATATTAACAACGCATCACTCGGAGTAAGTGCTCCTGGCTGACTTTGGCAAGGGGCACTTTGAGAAGGATAAAACTGCATTTTCATTCCTGAGAATCCTCCTCCAGTATTAAGATGTGCCCCATGGGATGCTGGTAACATATTGGTATTGTCTGCAGAGTAGCTGGGGGCTCGGGGCTGACACTGCTAAACCGTACACATGAACCACCACTGAATGTCACCAGTCCAGACCCAAGATTTACAAACACACAGTCACAGGTAGGCTGTCCTCCAATTAGTCTGGAATCTAAAAAAAAGAAAACAAACCCAACCCAAACCCCTCAGTAATTTTGTATTATTTCCTTTGCATACAAGACATCATTAAAATAATAAGAAAAACAGATGCATTGTATCAGTAACTAACAAATTAAGAATTCAGTCATGGTTGTTCAGAAACCCACTGCCTCCTTGCAGTACCAATAATGATTATTTATAGCCTGCCCTGCAAGGAAAGCAATCCAGAAAAACAGAATGATTATAATGTAATGCATTCATCCCCAGGGAGAAGTCTGGTGCAAGTTGCAGCCAACATCTCACACCATTTTCTTGTCTTGAATTTTAAACTTTATTGTAAGTACTGTTTGTGTATTTTGCAGAGAATGTCTTGGTTCCTCTATAACAAGTACCCATTTTATTCCTGCTGAATTTCATTGAACTTATTCCTGATTTGTAAGAGGCAGATCCATATTACTGCTTTGTAGAGAAATCTCTTAGCTGCCTATTCACAGGGATGTGCAGCCTGGCAAAAGAATGAGCTGAGGGAATGAGCTGGGTGGCAGATGAGCTATTACTCTCAATGATATCACCATAGCATCTGGACCAGTTACATGCAGCAGTAACACAGGGTATGAGAAATTGTCTGCTCTTGAAAAGAGCTAACAAAGAAAATACACAGAGGGTGGGAGGTGGGAGGAGAAAAGAGGAGCCGTACAATGTCACATCGCCAGCAACTGAGAAAGGCAGAAGCAAAGTTCCCATCTCAGCCCCCTCCAGCTTCATGCTGCCTTTACTCATTTCTGGTTCTGCATCTGGGTATGATGCATCTTTAACTGGAAGTTCAATTCAGAAAAAGAATGTATTTTTTGTCTTATTTGCTAAGAGAACTGCCTTTCTGCTGGTTGTGCAAACAAATTCTTTCCCATGAATAATACCTGCCTCCTGTGCCGAAGACATCAGTCTCTGCATGGATCAAATCTTAATGAAGCAAAGTTCTCAGAAAAGAACATTTCCCATTTTTTTCTGCAAGCATTCCTCCTCACAATTGCCGCTGTTTAGCCCTGTGATAATTTTATGATGCACTCCCAACATAACTCTCAGTACTTCTCATTATTGTGTGCCACAAGTGTTTACAGAGCCATTTTTGTGGCAGATACCAGCCTTTAGACATTCCACATTTCCTGTTTCACTGGAGCCAATCACTCACTGTTCACTACTGAGATGCAAGTCCCTAATTAATTTATACACAACAAAGCACTTCAGTCATTGCAATGAAAGCGTAATGGAGAGCAGACCATTAGCAAAAATTGGCTATCAAGCATGGAGAAATTATTTCCATGTTTCCATCAATATTAAGATTGATTAATCATCTTGCAAAAAAACCGTCCCTCAATACCAAACTGCCTTTACACTTTTCCACCAATGCTGGATGGGATACCTGTGCCAGTTTTGTTTTCTCTCACAGCAAGGAAACCTCTCTGATGTGCTGAGAAGAACTGGGGACTTTACAGGGGACTTCACAACTGGTTCAACCCTACTCATATTCTCTTTATAGAATCAGAATATAATAGCCTGGTTTTAACAAAAAGAAATCAAGATTAAATTCAATATATTCTGAAAGAGTGAAAATTCCTAGCAACAGCTGAAAGGGAAGTGGAATCTATAAATGCCTCTTTCATCTTTATCAAATTACTATTCAGTGCAGTTACATTTATTAATAACAACATCCCTTAAACCATATTGTGAAAATCCATTAGCAAGAAATGTTTTAAATTGCTCAACAGGCTGTAACAGATGATTTACCAAAAGCTAAAACAATTAAATACTATGAGCAGAGTGGGCATTTTCATGGGCCATGGAGCTTGGCAGGGAGTATTATGGTATGATCAGAAATGGACAGTCTGCATAGCATAACTTTTTAATTCTATCATCTCCATTAGCAAGGGGATAGGCAAGCTAAGAGTGTTTTCTGACTTTTCCTTCATCTCACTTCCATATGTACTCACCACTAAAATTGCTGATGGGCATTTCAAAGTCGTCACCTGTGGCATTTGCTACACACTGAGGTACCAGACTGCTCTGAATCAGGTTCAGAGAGGAACCTGTGTGAGCAGATCACTACTCCCAGAGGAAACATCCTCTGACTGTCCCAAACCCTGACAAGAAGAGTCCTCTAAGAAGTTGTTTAATTGTCCCCATGAGGGTCTGACCAGGGGGGCAATCGCTTCATTGTTTTCTCCTTCAGCACACCCTGCACTGGCCCTGGAAATTCTCATATTCCTCTCCTGTATTTCTTTACTTGTTCTTTTAAACACAGTTGAAATGGCGATCACTGCTGAGCAATCACTGTGAAAAAACTGGATATTCACTCTAAATTCAGGTGGAGGATTCTGTCATTATTTTCCCGCAAAAAAATTGCCGTTCCTGACTTTGGTGCACACCCCACAACACAGAAGGTTCGCTCAGGTCCCAGGGGATCATTCCAGAGGGACAGAGTGTGAGTCCTTCTCTTGGCTGCTTCCAGCTTGGAGCAGAGAACAATAATGGCACAGAGAGCTCCGCTCATTCCCCAGCCGTGACTGCAGCTATCGCAGCCTCCCGCTGCACCAGTATAAGGAGGTTTTTGATGACATTTTCTTTGTTGCTGCAGAAGGCAAAGCCTGAGTTAGGGATTACAGGGAAAGGTGAGGGGGAAGGGGCAGGAGATGCAAGCACAGCTGTGGAGGGAGTGAAACAGCAGCTCTTGGGTCTCCGTGCACTTTCCGGGCTGCACAGGGGGTTGCTGTGGGCTGCATTAGGTTTTGGCTGACCTGCTGATAGATCAGGTTCCCCTTCCAGATTTGATCATTCCCTAAATCCATAAAGAGCTGCCTGAGGCAAGTCAGATTGTTTCTGAGGCAGATACACACAGTGCAGCGCATTTCCCTCCAGAGTGAAAAGCTCTTTGCACATCTAAGCTGTGGGTTTGATTCACCCCAGCCAACAGACAGACCTGAGTCACAGACCAGCCACCCTTGTGTTCATCTGTTCCCCGGAGGCCTTCCACTTAGGAGCACAAAGCAGTGGCAGAACAAATTTGTGGCAGAATGTATCTTCTGTAATTGCACACGAGCCAACTCGTTAGATCATTTTCTGTCCCGGCTGAAATTGCAGCTCTGTGATTGCTTGTGATTGAGCAGAACTAAAAAACACATAATTACACAGGCCAAGGCATGGACATCGGCAGCTACAGATGCTGGTGCTTAGCTGGGAAAGTGCAGCACATGGTGGGGAAAAGAAAGTTGGAAATGATGTGTACATTCCACCTCATCCCCACTGCAGAGCTTTTGGCCTTCAACTCGTGCAGAGCAAAAGGCTGGAATTTCTCAGGTGTAATGACAGATTGTGTGGCACGAAACATCAAAAACTGTGTCAGTGCTGGAGCTGGTGGGTTCAGCTCACCCAGCCAGATGAAAGCAGTCTGGACTAACGCTGGTGAGACAATACTTGGCATCTCACAGGCACATCATTCTTGGCTGTAACATCCCCCTCCTGGTTCATGTTCTGTTTTCTCTGTTGTTGACCTCCAGAGATGGAAGAAAGGGGTTGGACAGGGAGAGGAAAAAGAGAAGGCAGTGGATGGCACTGGGAGCAGAAGAGAGGCCTGAAGGAATGGGAAAGAGAAGGAACAGCTGTGGGGCTGGGAGGGAAATGGAGACAGGGAATGAAACAGATACGCTTCCCCTTTGGGAGGGTTGGCTGAGCCAGTGTGAGCAAAACAGGGCTAAAATGAAAGGGAGGAAACCAGAGAAGAGAAGAAAGATGGAACAAGGGGGATCACAGAGAACAACAGGAAGCAGCACTAAGAGGACAGAGATGAAGGCCAGGACATGTTGGGGAAAAGCAAACAGTGAAAAAAACGTCAGGAATATTATGCAAAAGACAGAGAGAATTAGAAAAAATAATTTTATCCTAATAAAATGCCAGCAACCCAGCTGCTGAGACTCCTGTACACTTACGTCAACATCACACCACAGATCAGCAGGAGGTTTGGGGTTGATTTTTAATTTAATGGAAAGGCTTTCAGTGATGCAGAACATGAACTTCAGCTCCTACTGAAGTCAGAGTGGTTCAGAGGTGCTTACAGCCACAGGAACACAAGACCCAGCTTGATAAAGCCCATGAGATGGGAAGCTACATTACAACCATGAGAACAACCAGCCTTTACCTTGTCCAACTCCCACCTCAAGACCCAGGGTGATAAGGACCAGAATATGCAGAGAGGGAGCCCAAGGCAGGGACACTGCCCAGCCCTGCCCTGCACCACAGTAGCTTTGCTCTATTTGCTATTGCTTCCCTGTCCCCAGTGAGCAGTGAGGTCCTTCATTTACATGTCTAAGCCTGAGTAGGGGTAAGAGGATGCCTCTTTGCTGCTTGAAGTGAAATGTTTGGCTTATTGGCACAGCTTGTTTAATTTGGCTGTTAGTGCTCAGTCAGTGTTATTAGAGAAAGCAATAAAAACACATTAAATAAAAGGAACTACATTAAAACAACATAGAGTTTGCAATGCAAACCAAAAAAAGCGGGAGGGCTGAGTATGGAGACAGCCATTCCCTCCTTCAATCATCCTCTTCTCCCTAAACATGGAGAGTGTCATGGTGGAGGGGTGGAGAGCCCAGCAGTCACCATTCATCTGGGAAGTGTCAGATCCGTATCCAAGTCTGGCTCCTTCTCCCAGTGCCAGGGTGGCTGCTGAGGTCATGAGTGAGGGCAGATATTTCACTCTGATACAAGATGAGAATTCAAAACACTGAGCTCCCAAAACTGTAGCTCCTGCCAGAGTTTTGCTTCAGTGCAATCTCCCCAGAGATGCTGTCCATCCTCAGCCATATGTCCCTCCAGTCTACATAAACCATCGTTAAAGTGCACCTAAAGTGTTCTTCCTCTCCACACATCAGTGCTGAGCTGCTTCCAGACTCAGTTCTTACACTTGCCTTGTTTTTCCATTGCTTTCTTGTGACCACATAATAAAGGGCAGGTCCCCCCACCAGAGAGAGGGACTGAGAGACGTCAGTGACACACATCACCTGCCCTGCCTGGTGCTCACTGCTTGAGCCCAGATTTTGCAGCTCCATCAGATTTCTTGGTTTCTGCTCCAGCCTTGAGATCTTTAATTTGCCCATTTTATTAACTGATCTGAGCCACAGCTGTGTCCCCACATTTCTTCTGCACCATGAAAACTAAAACTGCATGTTACATCTGGGACAATGGCGAGGTGATTGCTGTTAAGCCTGAGATTCCTAAGGAAACAAAGCTTTACGTGTATTCTCTGTGTCTGTGTAAGTGTCTGTGTGTGTGTGTCTGTGTGTGTGTCTGTGTGTGTCTGTGTGTCTGTCCGTGTCTGTGTGTCCGTGTCTGTGTGTGTGTGTGTGCATGTGCGTGTGTGTGCATGTGTGTGTGCGTGTGCGTGTGTGTGTGTGTGCGTGTGTTTGTGTGTGTGTGTGTGCGTGTGTTTGTGTGTGTGTGTGTGCGTGTGTGTGTGTGTGTGTCTGTGTGTCTGTGTGTGTGTCTGTGTGACTGTCCGTGTGTCTGTCCGTGTGTGTGTGTCC
>VZSE01003284.1:114586-137703 GCA_013398275.1 Promerops cafer | reverse complement strand
TGTGTGTGTGTGTGTGTGTGTGTGTGTGTGTCTGAGCAGTTCTAGAACAGCATCAGACAAATTCAACACAAGAGAGGAGAGGATCTTTGGAAGCTCTGAAGCTCCCAGAGGTGACTGGAGATGACAGCTGGAGGATACAGGCACCATTAGTATTCCCCAAGGAAAAGGCAGCGGTGAGTGCTCCCTCCGCAGCAGACAGTGGAGACACCCCACAGGTGAAAGCTGCTCATTAGACCTGCTGATCAGGAAATTACTCCTTAATAATCTCAGTGTGCCTGAACACCTTCTCTTGCCACTCCTGCGGGAGCTGGACCCTGCACAGTTGTTACATTCACAGCTTTCCCCACTCACCTGCCCTTCATCCTCAGGCCCAAATTCCAGGGGCAGGGGGTCCCTGGGTGCTACTGCAAAACAGCGAGGAGGCAGCAGGGAGAGGATCCTGCTGGAACTGCAGCGCTGCCCCCGGCACATCCAGTGCTCCTGACCAGGGGCAGCTCTGAGGACGGGGTGTAAGTTACAGGAACTGGATCACTGGCTTGAGCACTGTCAGCACGTCCGTTCGAGGGCATTCACTCCCTACGCCGTGAAATGACAAGTTATTATTTAACAGCAGACCTCACAGGGAGGAATGGTTTTCTGTATTCATGGCCTCTAACAAGCATAGCAATTGTTTACTGTACTCTGAGCAACCCAACAGTAGCTATAATGTAATAATTACAGAGAATCCTTCCTAAAAATGTATTTCCAATGCATCAGCATAAATTCAGCTGGCACTGAACACGAGTTCAGCCCAGCTTGAGAATCAGATCTGCACTACATTTTCTGCAGCTGTGCAGGGACTCTGGTGTAGAGCTCTGGAGCCAATGCCTTGCAGTGATGGAGGGAAGGACAAGAAGCAGCATAGAAGCAGACAGAAGAGCCACAGGTTCTTTTCTCTGTGGTCAATGACAACAGAAAACACCAGGACCATTTTCAATCTGGATAAACTGAGGGTTTGGAAATAATAACAGCATTTTTTAATCTGAGTACTGACTTGTTGGTCTCTGGTTTTAGAGGTTCAGTCTGAGTCCAGGCTGCACCACCAGCATTTTTCATGGAGATGATTCATTATTATTATTTTATTTCATCCCCCCACACTAGAATAGCATCTAGAGGACCCTACAAGTCCTTGGAGGATCCTTCTTTGTGCTCAGTATTAGTGAACTCCAGCTCATGCTACTGTGCCTCAACTTCCTCACCCGCAATTAAGGCCAAGACAAAAACCCCTCAACCTAGGGGTGTGTTCAGGTTTCAGAAATAATTCTAGCACCTTGAAAGAAGGTTTCCCTAGAACCCCAGTCTGCAATTTATTGCTTCAATTAAAAAATTGTTTCACAATCCACAACCTGTCTACACCTCTTACAGCTATCTCTCTAAAAGGAGCTGGGCTCTGGTGGCTCATGGATTTGGCACAGCTTGTCAAACAAGCAGGCTCACCAACCCTCCAGGACACACAGCACTTCTGTGTAACTTTGCAGGCTGTGTTTGACTTGTCTGAACTTGAACAGTCACCACTGATTGATTGGCTTCTAAAAATACCCACACGCCATGTTTCAAAGTCTGGAGAGCTCTTGTTGATTTAGATGGAGACTTTCTTGCTGGTCAGAGGCTAAGACAGACTTCTGACACCCAGGCTCTGCTCCTGCCTCCTGCCCCAGGAGGGACCTGCAGAGAGACCCAGGTCTGCTCTACACACTGACAGCTCTCAGTTCTGGGGCAGGATGAAAGCAGCCCTACACATCTCTTCTCTTCCTGCATCTCCATTTTCAGGCTCCCCCTGCAGCTATTGGTACTCAGTGGGATGATCTGCAGCCACCAGGAGCTGGAAGTGTCCCCACAGTGATGGGAGAGCTTCCAGAGGCAGCCACTGCCAGCAGAAGGCATGGCAGCACACCCTGGAGAGGGATGCAGACCCAGTCACTGTCACAACAGCCACCAGGAGAAAAGCCAGGCTGCCACCTCCAGTGGTGGAGGCAGTGGATGTCCTGTTGATCTGTAAGGTGTCGCTGCTGGCACTTTTGTCCTGGCTCCCAGATCCATCATCAAGCCAGCTCTAAGAGAGAACTCCATCAGAGGATAAAAGCTACTTTGGGCTCCCTGGAAGACCACAGCTAGACAGTTGCCTATGGAGTTGCCAGGCTGATAGAAGAAATTAATGTTATTCTGGGAGCATGTGGGACTGGGGATGATCACTGCAGGCAGACCCCACTTTCACAGCTCCACATTTAATCTCTCCTGTGTACAGGTTACAAAATGGCTCTGCTGCCCCAATCCAAGGTCTTGCAGAACCCATTGTTCCAAGACTCAGAGCCCTCCTTGTTTCCATCTTAAGTGTATTGCATAACAGTTTATAATTGTTCTGTCAGCCAAAGATTTCCTTTCTTTTATATAATCTTCTTCCTCTGCAGCAGCTACAGAAAGCAGTGCCCCCACTCCAGCTCTCCTACACTGAATGACCCATACTCCTTTGGCTTTTCCTTGCAAGCACCACTCATTGGCCCAGTCACCTTCTAAATTCTACTTTGGATTTATCCTTCCCAAAGATGGATGATGAGAACTGTCCATGGCTTTTCAGATGACAGTTCAGCTGTTCCTTATACAGTGGCAGGAGAGGTTCCTCATCTTTTCTGGAAACAGCTTGCTCGATAAACCCTATGATCTCATTTGGCTTTTGTGTTCAGTTTTATAAAGCAGGCTCTCCAGTATTTCACTTCATTTTATTTTAGTGTTTGTTATCTGGAAAGAAGAGGGTAGTTAAACTGCCTTTTTAATTAAATTCCTTTAAATCTTTGAAAACAATAAAGAAAGAAAGATAGCAAACAAAGTAAGACAGAAGAATTACCATGTGTATGACCAGTGGTACTTTTTCCCGTAACACATTTATATATAAATCTCTTTTCCAAAATCTTGCAACATTTTTCAGTTGTTCAGTCTGTCTCCCGGGTAACTTGATACCTCACAAGAGGAGCCTTGTGCCTCTGCTCTTTAGTGGGACATGAGTTTTAGGAACTCTGATGAAATTCTCCTCTAAATAAAGAGTATTCCCAGTTTCTGGAAGGTGAGAAGAGCTTGGGGTACTGCATCCTTCTCCCTTTGCTTCTCTCCCTCTTCACAGAGCTAATGAAGAAGGCTCTGAGCAGCAGTAACTTCATTAAACCATGGTCTCTTTGGGCACACAGACTCTTTCTGTAGGTCTGGGAAAAGCTCCTAAGAATTTACATGAGCAGGGAGATAGTAAATAGGCTTAGGTGTGCTGTAAAAGGGTTCAAATCTGCAGTGTCAAATGTTTAGAGCTCCATAAATTAAAAATAAAGTTGAAAAGCCATGGTTTAGCTGAAATAACCTGACAAAGGTCCTCTGCTGTCAGCACAGCATCTACAGGATGAAATCTCACGCTTGCACTGGATGTGGAAGAAGGGGGGTCTGTCAGAAGCTCAGACCCTGTCATTCAATCAAATCCCTGGTGCAATAGTTCTGTCCACAATGAAGACATCTGAGTGCAGAGCTGCATCCTGGTGCATCCTGGTGCATCCTGCTGCATCCTGCTGCATCCTGCTGCATGCCGTGTCTCAGTGCACTGGAACCATCAGTCCCAAGAGATCGGGGCAGTTGCAAGCACCAGTGTGACCAAGTTGCTCATCTGCCACTGCTCCAGCTGGCCACAAGTAGCACAGAGTGGCTGTAAAACACTGTAGGTTCAACTCATAGGGCAGTCTAAAACCCCATGATATTCCATGACTGGAATGTGCTTTCCATTTTTACTGGAACTGGGAAATCAGGAAGGTGCTGGTGTCCAGGTTGCTCTGTGGGACAGTCTGTACTCCAGCAGCACCTCAGAGCTCTCTCCAAAACCAGATCTTTGTCTCCAAAACCAGATCTTTGTGGCAGCAGCTGCTGCTTTTAATGTACATTCAGCCTTTTTAAAGTACAGATTTCAGAAATGTAAGACTGGGTACTGAGGGCCACTTCACTGTCTACCAAATGGCTCTCAAACATTGCTTGCTGCTTGCCCTTTAATAATAGCTACTTTAGGCAAGTATTTTTACAATTTGCTTGATTTCTTTTTTATTAATTGCTGTTATATGCTTTCTTTTTTTTATAAGGAGACAATGCTTTCTGTGTCTCTTTCCTCAGACACCACTGCTTTCCCAGGGACCTCTCAAACACCAGGGCCAGAAACCAAGTTCAGTTATTGTAGGTTGAAGTTAATCTAAAACTGGTGACTTGTCAATTTTACTAGTTTTAATTTCCCAACTGTCTGCTTGGGTTACACACACAAAACTTTTAAATAATATGCCTTCTCTCTCTCCCCACATAGAAAACCACTGTGTTCCCCTGTCCTCCATGGAGTATGTGACCTTTAGCTGCTCTCCCTTGCTTATCAAGTCAGCGAATTCATTCAGCTCCTCAGCAGCTCCAACCACTGACTCTCCATTCACATCCCTCTAAAGCCCCCCCAGATCCTTGGTCAGTTTAGAGAGATTTATACTTGTGTGCCCCTTCATATCCTTCCTCCTCAGGCTTTGATTTACCATTGTGGCTTCCTTATCACTCTATAGCACTTCCTACATGTTTGTCCTTGTAGCTCCTCGTTTTCCCTCTTTGAAATCACCCCAGAGCTGTGTTTCCTTAATGGCAGTGGGGAAAATTCATCCATCAGAGAGGCCTTTGCAAGGAGCTGTGCAAACCTGAGCTGCCGAGGAATGCAAATGGCATTCTGCTCCTCACGCTGGCCCTAGGCACAGGAAGAACTTTCAGCCTATATCAAGCTTCCTTGGGCAGTTCTCAGACCCTTGCCTGCTTTTACATTTCCTGTGCATTCTCTGAAGAAAAGCTTTGTGTCCTCCACAAGGCATGAGGAAATATGACCTTTTTCACCCACTTTCTCAGTGCCCCCTCTCAAAGAGCCACTCCAGCCCAGCATCACTTTCTCTAGCACAGACAGTTCTACAGCTGCAAAATTTTGCTCTTCATTTTATTTCCACCCCCCCCTGGGTTTTGTGATCTATTCATTACACAGTTTGTGTTACCCCATTAAAAAAACATGACTGATGGGAAAATGCAAGGTTGTGCTGGGAAGGACAGGGGCTGGGGTGACCACCACCCTAAGGATCCCCATCAGGGCCTCTTGGGGTCCCAGGTGAACCAATCTGGACAAGAAGGATGGATCAAAGGGAGCCACAGCCCCCTCAGTGCTCAGCTGCTCCTTGGCTAGACCTAAGGTTTGAGTTCCTGATCTTTTAACTCAGCCTTTGAAGTTACTTTCACATTCATTCTCCTGCTCCTAAATATTCCCCTCTGCAGGGATTAAAGCTGGTAGTAAAATATCTCACAAATGTTTATGATCACTATTACACCTGTTCCTAGAATTTCACAGTCAATTGAGTCACATTATCCTTTTCATATTGGCCTTTCCTGCCCTGGTATCCAGATTTCCCAATCACATGAACCAAGAGAGAGCCCTGGCAGGTTATGAATTCAGAGCATTCTTTAAAGTGTTTTAAACTCAAATCCTCACCAAATGCAGACATGCAAGCCAGGCAGATAATGAGATGTCTTCAAACCAGCTGAACTGCAAAAAAAAGAGGGAATGTTTCCTGTAAACATTGCCTCTAAAGCACTGGGATGTGTATGGCCAAGAACTCAAGCCAGCTGCTATAATTTCTAGATCAATTTTATCCAAATAAAGGCATTCCTACTCTACATTGCTTTGATCCTTTAAGGAGGAACTCCAGCAACCAGTGTGAGTTCATACTGATCTGGATACAACCAATACTCTAGCATGCAAGAGGCTGGGCAGAAAAGCAGGGAAAAAATTTAAAAACCTGAATTTCCCAATAGAAAAACAAAAGCTTGGCACTTATGTGTGAAATTCCCCCATGAGAGAGTAAGGTTTGTCTTTCAAAGAGGAGTTAAGGCAAGCACACTCAGGCCATTTGGAATTAGACTCTACAAAGTCTAGCTAGAAGCAGGAATAGGAAATAGAGCCTTTGAGAGTCCCCTACTCCCATCAACATCACCTGGAAATCCCAGGTGCTGTAAGGAGAGGAGTCTCCGTTTGTAAAATATTCCTGGCCAGAGTTCAATTTTCACTGTGATCACTCACTGGCAATCAACTTTCAGCTCTTTTTCTCCTGTAACCTACTTCAGCTGTTAGCACCAAGCAGCAATAAAACCATGTCCATGTTCACTCAGAAATCACATTGAAATGCCTTCATGCAAAGGGAAAAGTTTCACATCTTACACATCAGATTTCATGTGGGAACATCTTTCAGACTTCCAGCATAGAATAATTTTTCCAATAGGAAAAATCAAGTCCTATAGTAAAGGCTGATCTAATAATTATATTCACAAGGATCACTCCCCATCTTTAAATGTCCATGAAATTGTCATAGAGATACCACAGCTATATCGTCCTCTAGTTCTAAGGAAAATCTTATCTCATCCACTGAGATACAGTAACATCCAGCACAACGTTCAATAGTTATAGCTCTGTCCTAAAAGTCTAATTGCACAACACAGTAAAAATAGATGCAACACGAGCACTTACAAAAATGTACTGCAATGTCAAACAGCTCTGCCAAGAAAACACAATGGCAGGCCTTGGTCCTGCAAAGCCCCACATGTAGTCACCCTGGTTTTTCACACATTTGGAATAGCTTTTCTAAAATCCATGCAGCTATTCATAAAGGGCAAGGCCTTTTGCAGGACCAGGGGACTGCTTTACTTGTTCTACTGGTGGAAAATTAGATCTGCTCACTCCTATATAACCTCTTTCAAACAGTATTGAATTACCTAAAAGTTACTAAAATTAGACTAACAAATAAATTACTTTGCAGCCGAGTTGATAAAATGTGACTGTTTACATATGATTTAATCATAGAACTGAGATTAAAGACTACTTCAAACAGAGCCTTTATCCAGTATGTCATATAAAACTCTGTTTGGTTTCAGCAGAGCCGAGAATGACTTTAACAACCTTGTTAATCACAGATTAAGAATGGAAAAGATCCCACTTGGCACCAGGTGTGCCATTAATAACAACTGGGATGCAGGGGAGCTGCAGGATGACCTCGCCTGAGCGCCAAGGAGGAGCTCCAGGGCTGGAGCTGTGCCATGCCCAGAGCACAGACACGGCTGGGCACAGCAGCCCAGAGCAGCCCGCGGGGTCAGGAGCTCCTGAGACCTCTCTGCTCACACCAGCTCTGCCTGAAGTCCTCTAAGCCTATGGTGGATCCACTTGAAAAGTCAGTAACTGTCCCTGGGAATCCAAAATTGCCTAAATCAGTGGTTTCTAGCCCTAATGAAGTCCCCTCCCTTTTTGTTGGTTTGTATTTTGGATGAAACAAGGCATGAGGCTGATGTTCCTCACCTTTCCCTTGGCAAGGGCATCATGGGCATGTGTTTAAATACATGTTAAGGTCCTTGTCAATCTCTGGGAAAGCCCAGTACTCCAGAGGCACAGGCAGAGGCTGAGCACAGCCTTTGTTGGCACAGCCAGTGGAGCTCCTGCCACCCTCCTCTCTGGAGCCCACAGGCACCTGGCACCAAGGCCAGGCTTCAGGGCCAGGCACATGGGCACTTCTCACAGCAGCTGCCATCTGCCAGCACCTCACCTGGCCATCCCTGTACCTTCTGCCCTCCCTCTCTCCAGGGGACTCCTCTGCAGTGCTCCACAGTACAGGTACAGCCACCCTACGCCCTCCAACTCTCCCCTCCAAGAGCATCTTTCTGCTGGGGTGGGAAATCAGCCACTCTCAGGTTAGTATGGTCCATGGCTGACTTGCAGGCACTATCATGGAACAGATGTGAGGTGGAAATGGGCTGGAGTAGGAAGAAGGTCCAGGCCCACAGGACCCCGAGCCTCAAGTGAATCCCTGCAAGAAGGTCCTTTCTGCTCATCCAAGGCAGAATTCCAGCACCACAGGCTCTCCCAACCCAATAAACCACACAGGGAGAAGAGAAAATCTGTTCCACATTAAACATATCTAACAATCATTTTTAAGGACAACCACAAAGGCTTTGCATGAGCAGCCCTTCTCATATTTACCTCCCATGCAGTCCCAAGGTCCCCCAAAATGAATCAGAGACACTTTGCACATCAGAACAGTCTGGTTGCAACAGCTGCCCTCTGTATGAGCATTGGACAACGACAGTCTTTCCCAACAAAAACCCACTACAGAAACTTTGCAAGCCCATCTTTTAGGTTGTAGCTCTTGCTCTGCAAAAACCAGGTCTGTATGGGCAACACACAGTACACTGGGATGGCATCCAAGGATCTAGCTGGCATTGCCAGCCCCAGCTCACCTCCAGCACGTGAAATCAGCACAGCCAGCCTGACTGACCACCT
Source organism: Promerops cafer (assembly GCA_013398275.1). Taxonomy (NCBI): domain Eukaryota; kingdom Metazoa; phylum Chordata; class Aves; order Passeriformes; family Nectariniidae; genus Promerops; species Promerops cafer. Next base: position 129,314 of record VZSE01003284.1, on the reverse strand, counting down.
ACAGGTGAATTATCTCCCAGCTGCTTGTTGTACTCAAGACAGAAAATAAAGGGGGGACAGACATTTCTTTCCCCAGGATCATTTTAGAAGATGTTTGTCATAAACCTCCCAAAGGTAAAAAGCAGAAGAAAAGATCTGGAATGCTCCCTTCTGCTGTGCAGTAGATAAGCTGTGATTCAGCATGAAAGTCCTTCTGAGTTTTTCCTAGTTCCCATTACCGCAGTGCCCAAATATCCCATTGTGAAACAAAGTCTCCCCCAGCGAGGTGCAGTGCCAACGCACAAGAAACATCAGGGGGCTTGCAAAAGAGAAGAGCAATCCTGGCGCCTGATATTCTGAAAACGCTGTGCAGCCGACCTTTGGGAAGAAATTCTGAAATCCCTCACATCGAAACAGAGGCTCCTAAAACCACTTCTTATGTTTTATAATGTTGGTCAGATCTCTGCCCTGACAGTTTAGCTGTGGAATTCAAGTTTATGATCCGTACTCCACAGCTTTTACTTGCTGCAATTTACTGCATGTTAAGGCCCAAGCAATTGCAGTGAGCATGCACAGAATTCTCTTCCTGCTTCTATTTCATGTGGTTTGCATTGTTTAGCTTTTATTGTGTGCTCCATGCTATTAATGCCTTGTGTTTCTATAGCATCTCCCAGGTGAAGGACTCAACAGTGTAGAAAGGTAAATGCAGCTGAAGATCACAACCAAGTCTGGCAGAACCCCCCACTCTGTGACTATTTTGACAATTTAAAGTTGTCTTGTAAAGTACTGAGTGGTGCCTTTCTGCTCCTGCAAGAAGCCTGTGTTCCTCTGCAAACTGCTGCCAAGCTGATGCAGGACCAGACTAGTTTATCCCTGCAGTTCCCCTGGCAGGCTCTGGGTAAGTGACTGAGCTCTCTGCCCTTTCCACAGCGCAGAGCCAGTGCCTGCATGTACCCATTTCCTTGGGAAGCTCTGGAAACAGGCAAAGCTGAAAAATGCACTGCTGTGCAGCCAGCCCTGATCCAGCTCTTCCTCCCCTGCAAGTCCCGAGGGCTTTACTAGCATGCTACTGTCAGTACCAGGAAAAAAGGAAATTCTCCTGAAGGTCTTTGGGAGCCAGGACTAAGTGTGCTGACAATTATTTTCTTTGCACAGAGCTGCCATGTGTTCAGGTTTTCCTGGATAGTTATTTTTTCCCTCATACAAATCATGCATAGCAGAATTAGAAGACTTTATATATTTGCTGAAAAGGTGGAATTTTCAAAGGGAAGTAGAAATAAGCAACTGCTTGTCTAGGAATCCTGGCTATCCAGCAGCCAGTTTGAGAGTAGCATTTGCTGGACTGTAGGCATTCCTGGTTTTGTCACATATATAAGGATCAGCTACACAACAGACACATGGCCCTGAAGATCTGAGCCCGCTCTGTGCTTCTACAACAATCCCAGTGTCTGAGATTACCCTGTGTGTGCAGATCAACTGCACAGAACACACACACAGGATGCTTCCTGCAAATGCTGCATTCATTGTGCCAATAGACAGATTTCTGCTAGGAAATATTTACCTCCACTTGGCTTTTAGCAAGTCTTCCTGTACCTCAGCCTGTCAGTGGGATGCTGTCATCAACCCACAAATCCTGCAAACGCCCAGGACAGATATAATTTCAGTTGAATCAAAAAGGTCACCCAAGAGCAGCACAAAAACACAACCAACTCAATCACACGGGGTATTTGTCAGATCTGGTTCCTGTGTGTTCTTCTCAAATCTGCCTCTCTTTAGATTCTGACTGAGCCATCACACTTCTGCCTGTGCCCCCGGTACTCAGACATATGTTCAGCTTTGGTTAAATTTGACTTCTTGTTGTGTTATGCAACTGAGCTTTACTCAGTGTTATCTTTTGATTGACTCCTCCACTATTCCCCTCCCAACGGATTTATCTGAGGCCAATGACAGCCAGCAAATACTTACTAGAACTCTTGTCTTTGGCAGCACATGCTGGCAGTAAGTGTTTTCAGGCAGTTTGAGAAGTGGGTGTCACTTACATTAGCTCACTCTAAAATCTTGACTCACCCTTCACGCACATAATCCCTCCTGCAAATTCTAGGCCATGGATTTTAATAGAGTTTCCAAAGTAGGTGTGAGGGCCGCTTGCTGTGCTAATTTAGTTCCTATTGATTTATCTTGTCTCCTTTCATGGCAGCAAATTGTAAATGCTTCCTTTGCTTCACTGGGTGTTTGCTCCCTGTGTGACAAGTCTCTAGCATTGATGGAATGTGCTAGTGAAAAGTGCCTTGACGTCTGTTTTCAGTATCACAGAGACAGAGCCATCATCCAGTGACAGTCCCACTCTGGGAGAGCTGTCTCCTGCAGCCTCCACCTACCTACCCAGAGAGGAAAGCTGGGCCCTGTGACGTGAAGACTCCATAGTAAGACACAAACAAAACTCCAGAAGACATTAAATAAACCTGTCTTTAGCACTGGAGGTCAGACTTGCTGTCAGTGCGGGGCAAAGAAGTGGAAGTCCATGGTACAGCAATGCAGTGGAGGAAAACTGGTGCTTCATTAGTGTGAGCAAGGGCAGCTCCATCCAGCCTTTCGTACACGTGTTTAATTAGGGCTTGGTCCAGTCCTGAGCCCTGAGAAAGGCCTGTGTTCCAGCTGCTTTTAGTTCTCACTCTTGATTTGAGTACTAATCACATATTTTTTGCAAATATAGCATGAAGCATTCCCTCTAGGAGAAAGGACATTTAGATGGAGCCTACAAAGACCATAGATTTTCTCTTTGGTTATAATTATGTATTACATTAATGTTGTTTTTTAATGAACAAAACAAGTGACTTAATCTTTATAATTACACATTTGGAAAAAAAGAAATGTTACAGATGCCTTTTGCAGTGTGTTTCCCCTGCTTCTTTCACTGGGAATCCCAGCCTGTGCCTCTGAAGGAGATATGCTGGGACTGGCATTTGCCAGCTCAAATCCACAAACTTCTGGTTGTGCCAGTTTGTGAATTACAGACCTGCTGTCTGAAAATAACTGGTTTTCAAAGCAAAGGCAACCATAATTTCAAAGGCTGAGAAAGAAATCTATCATAAATCAGTGTATGTGGATTTTATTTATAAAGATCTCATTAAATTTTGTTCTGTAATTCCAATATGCTGTTTACACACACAGTGTATATTTTTTCTTCCTCTTTTTGGCCATGAACACAAGCAATATACCTTATAATTCTCTTCCTCCGCAATGTGCCTGTTTTTATGCTGGTAAAGTAACATCTTAGCCCATTGTAGCTTGTTACAGTGCACTATAGAATTTTTATAGTATGTTACAGTCTGGTTTGGAGATCATCCAACCAAGCAATCTGCTTCCTTTTAAAAAATAACATAAAATACTGCATTTTTCATAGTATGTATAAAGCCATGCAGAAATCCAAGCACGGAAAATAAACAGAGCATTGCCAACACCAAGCACTTAGCAGTCCTGTCCTAGGCCACAAAATCACAAGTTTGCCTTACAAATCTTGAGATTTCAACAAAACATAATTTTGGGTTTCCTCTATTTGCCTTTCTTCCTTTTAAAAGGTTTTGGTTGTTTTTAAGCTATTCTGTACAGTCACAAAAGTTGACAATTTACCTTCAGCTTTAAAGAATGCTGAAATTATCACATAATTACAGGATATGAGGAACCAGAGTTTGAAAAATAACTGTAACAAAATCTCTGGTAAAACTGCAAAAGTTGGTGCCACTGCAGGCTGAAATCCACTACCTGGCATAGAACTGACACATCCTCATGCCTTTTAACCCTCTATGGGATGCTCAGAGAGCTAAGCAGGAGCTAAGACTGCCCTAAACACATGCAGCAGTTGCTTGTCTCTACTTCCCTTTGAAAATTCCAAATTTTCAGCTTACTATTCAACAGGTTTTCTGCTACCAAACCAAAGAGAATTGCAGGCTGAAATGGTATTTCAAAATAACATGAAATGTTTAGTTCAACCTAAAATATAATTTCCTTTAGCAGAGTTTTGAATTTTTTTTTCCCCCAGGAAACACTGAAAATAAGGCATTATTGATCAATCCACAGCAGGCACTGCTTGCCCCCAGTTGTTCTGCAAAACCCTTGGTCAGGAAGCTGCTGTTGTCACTGCTCCTGTGCTGGTTCAGCTTCCATGGAGAGACGTCCATGCCCTTCCTTAAGGACAGGCAAGTCTGGTGTCACTGAGTGCCTGACCAAGCCCTCGTGTGGCTGGGGCTCACCCAGGAATCAGAGGTGCACAAGAGGCTCTGGTGCTGTTGTGGTTTTATACACAAGAGTCACACAGAGTTCCCACAGCTCTCCAGGACACTTGTTAGTCCCTGTGTTTGTTAAAGGGTGAAAGACACACCATACCCTGTGCAGTGGCACAGCAGCGGCGCCCGCGCAGCCATGGCTTGGGAAGGGCTGGGCTGCATTCCCATCCTCCACCTGCACCCAGATCCTTAGGGTTCATGAGATGGGCCTGCTCAGACTTCCCTGGTAAAACAAAAGCACTCCATTGTAGTCAGCAGGGCCAGACAAACAAGCATTAAATGACGGGTCATCTGTCTTCTGCAGCCCAACCTCAGGCCGGACGCAAAGGCCTCGCAGTAACAATCCGGGTGCCACGTACGTCTCCCTGGCTCTGCCCTGGAGTCAGCACCACATCCCGGGCAGAGCAGGGCTCACTGCTCACTGCCTCAGGCTGTCTTGATTCCTGAGACACTCATGGATCTGCTCGGGAGTGGCCTTGGTGAGCCTTCACCAAAGCATCCAAAACTCCCTGTCAGACTGGGGAGCTGGGGCCCGATTTGACCATCCAGGGCCAAAAGCTCAAGGCCCAGTCATGTAAATGATGCACAAGGAGCCCTTCCTTACACGAGCAGCCCCACAGCTCAGGCAGGAGTGCCTGGCTCCACGCATGGATCCATTTACAGATGATTTGTTCTGAAGTACATTCATTAGAGGGCATCTTTCACTGCGGCACTGGTTGCCAGTAGAAGGATTGTGAGCAGCAGATCTATTCTCAGTGTTGACATGTAAGGGTAGCATCGCTTCAGCAGTGATAGGAAGGTGTTGAAGGGATAAAGCCCACCCTCCCAGTAACTCCAGCTCTGGAATCACAGCAGGCCATGAGCCAGCCAGGCACTGATTTGCTCTGTTCCACAGCCCCAGCATTAACACTGAGCAAGTGCCTGTGGGATTGCAAAAACCTCACTCCGTGCTTGGCATGTTCATAGGTAAAAGGCAAAGCTTATGGGAAAGCTAATGAACAAAAAGCAGCTGGGGAAAGATACAGTCTCAGATCCATTTTAGATGCCCAGTTCCTACTGACAAATCCCCTGGAGTCTGAAGGATACACACTGAACTGCAAACTCAGGGCCTCAGTGCTGTGGAGTGGCTCACACTGACCTCCCTGAGATCACACAGCGGGTGCACCAATGCAGGGAAAATCAGGCCTGCTCTGTCACCCTCTCCATCAAAGTACACAGGTGTGAGACAGACAGCTTCATCTTACTGAGACAGAGGCTGGGTTGGAGTGTAGCAGCATTAATGGCCAAGCTCCCACATCCACAGCCATGACAAAAGACCCCCTTGGGTCCCATGGGACATTGTGCCCTGTTCCCATCAGCTGACAAAGGCCTTTTGCTCTAGGTGAAAAAAAAGAAATAAAAAAGTAGCATGGTTCTCTGTGAAATTCCATTGTTCCTTAAATGTCCCCTTACATCTACCTCAGGCCACACTGTGAGTCAGTTTGACAGATACAAGAGCTGTTTCGCAAGGCAGCGTTATGTGTGCCCAGATGTGATCAATCACACAGAGCAAATAACCCTCTCCAACAACCACCCAGTTCCAGCAAGGGCAAATGTCACTCCTGTGCTGGTGGCAAGCCCACAAGCCTTCACATCCACACAGGGCAGGGTCCTCAGAGATCACAGGACTTGTGAGAAAAGGGCCTCATGAACGTCATCCTAATGCCATGTCCCCCAGCAGTGAGGGTACTATGCAAGAATGATTTCTGCCCAGAAAAATGAATCAAATTCTGCCCAACTTCTAGGCCAAAGTAGCTCCTCTGTCCACAGTGAGCTGTGAGGCTCCAGGAGTTGTCCTAATATCTACCTGTGCTCACAGAGCACTCACAGAGTCATGACTTTAATTTGTACATGGTCGCTAAATAGCAGGAGAAGGTTGTGGGTCTGCTGGCACAGCCTGAGCTCTCATATAGGATGCAGAGTGGTTAAGAGAACAGGCTGGGGTCAATATGAAGTGAAGAACTGTTCAGGAATGTCTTGCTGAAATAGCCCCTGAACTCTGTGAAGACTTTGCAAGCAGCACTGTAAACAGCTTTCTATTAGGTTTTGGCCCTCAGCTTGTAAGGGCAAACCCACAATTAAAACAGGCTGCAAAACCAGGGAAAATAGCAGCACAGAGTGCCACAAATCCCCTGAGAGGAGAAATTCTTCATCCAGTGTCCTAGCAAACACTCAGTGCAGATGTAATGGCAGAGGTTTCTGCAGCCTCTTCTGCAAGGTTTCCCCCTGGGTGTCCCAGCATAGGAGGGCAGGTCTCCATGGGAGCCAGTCACAGCTGGCCGAGGACAGCCTCCAGATCCACCCGGGGACAGGCAGGGAGGTGCCTTCCAGATCAACACTTGTTCCTACAAACTCCTTCTGTGCCGCAGGAGCCGTGCCCAGGTCCCCAGCGAGCTGGGTGTCTCCAGGCCAGGGCTCAGAGCTGAACGGGGTGGGTGAGACAAGATGTTCGACTTGTATCCTTGTAACCTCTGCTCTAAACAAAGGGGGAAAGCCATTAAGTAAGACAAAAGCAAATAAAAAATCTGGATGGTGAAAGAGCCTATGTGTGTGGAAAACACGGTATTGACCCAATAGGGCAGGGAGCAAAAATTGCAGCTAAGAATCACAGCTTAGGACAGCATGGATTGCTCTGAACCATAGCAACATATTTAGACTCCTCTGTCACAAAATCTCCTTTTCTCAAGGCAGCACCCAGCAATCTGGGCAGCAGGTTGTCCAGTGGCACCGGGTGTGAGGATGGCAGGAGTAAACCCTCCCTGTGGAGGAGCCGAATGCTCCAGGAGCATTCAGACTTATCCATGGCAGAAAGCGAGCTACGGCACTCTCCACAAAGAGCTGTCTTGCTAATTGAGCAAGCCAAGGCTTTTCTGGAAGGAAAACAAAGATATTTGCAGACAGGCTAAAACAATAAAGGAAAATTTAAAAGGCTGAACAAAGAGAGTGCAAAGGCAGTGACAGAAGTTCAAATCTCAGTGGCAGCTGCCTGCAAGTGGACAGTGGGGCTGTGCACCAGTCAGGACTCGCTGCCTCTTCCTCACCTGCCCCGCCAGGGAAAGAGGAGGTGCAGCACGAGGCCCCAGAAATCTAAAAGATGTTTCACACAGCACTAAATTCTCAAAGCCAGAATCTGCATCTAGCATTCAAAAAAAAAAAAAGGAGAAGCGCTGAAGCCGTGCAGTCTCCTTGGGGAGGAGCCAAACGCCAGGGAAAGACGGAGCTGGCGGGGTCTGAGCCAGGAGGAGACGCACGACGGGCACCTGGGGCAGGCGGTGGCTGCGGTGGCACCCGTGAGCACGGCAGGGAGCAGGGAGCCCTGTCCCTCCCTTGGGAAGCTGGAAAGATTACACAGCTTCATCACAGACCTTTTCCAACAGAAGGACGAAGACTTTATTCCTCCCATGGTTCAGCTGTCTGAATCAGCTGTAAGGCTGCAGACCTACAGGGTGGGAATGTAAAATCCCGAATCCCTGGTGAGACCTTGTCACCTTGAGTCAATGGCTGGTCACAGGAGCATTGAAGAGGGACACTCAGCAGGGAAATTCCCAGTGCTCCATTGTGCTTTGATACCCAAACCTGCAGAATGAAGGAATTAATCATCAAGAATGTGGCACAGCAAAATACATTTTTCCAGAAGAGACCCATCTATAAGTGGCCATTTTCTCCAACACAAACCTCAAGCCTTTGGCAGATATTTAAGGATGATTATACTGAGATTCTCATCTTCTAGGAAAATTAGGAAGTGCCTAAATTCATTTATATTTCCTGCTTCTAAGCCTGACTGCAAAGATGTGCTTCTATCCCTGCATTTCCTTTAATACCACAAGAGAGGGGTTTCCTCATCTTAGCATTCAGGAACACATAATCACAGATGGATTACATGCAGGTGCTTTTATTGAAGAGCTCTGGAAGCCAGGGGTACAAACCCAAATCTGACTTTGACATTGATTCAAGATGCATACATATTTATACTATAATATTATATAACTACTTATTGTTCTATTGTATAAGCATAATTTCATCTTAAATATCATTCCCATGATCTTTATCAGGTACTCTAAATATCATGATTCTATCACTGTTAAACAATAATCACTGTTACTACTAAACAATAATCATATTTAACAAGAATCATATCTTTTATCAATATGCTTAACAATTACATCAGTTATCAATATGCAGGTGCGTAAGGCACAACATTCCTTTCCCATGGCCTACCAGGCTCAACATTCCTTTCCCACCTTCCCATGATTTTAGAAACATTTTAACCCCATGTTAACACTCACAGCATTCACAAAACTCTCCAAAGCACATTAATGGAGCTGTGGAGAAGCTGGAGGGGGGTGGGTGCTGGGCCTCTGGGAGTGGAGTGAGCAGCCTCAGGACTGCTTGCCTCTGGAAGCAATTACTTATTGCAGGAACCTGCCTAAATCCTGGTCTAACTGCTAAATTAGATGGTAATTACTGTATTGATATTCTGTTCTCCCTGACTGTCGCAGTTGGAACTGCTGCCTGTTCCACTGCTGCCTGTTCTGTTCCACTGTTGCACTGCTCGAGATCCTTCAGCCAAGGCAGGGGTTGGTGGGTTTAATCCTGACTGTCTCTTTTCACACACTGTGGGCCACATTTGTGGGGTAAAATCCAGAGTAATTCCTTTGACGTGGCATATTTCATAGGTATGACTGAAAACTAATGGCTTATTTCAACAGGAAATAAGGAATTCTGGATTTACAGCAATGAGACTAAAAGGAAAGTTAGAATTTGCCTTTGACAACTAATTGGGAGGAATACAAGGTGTGAATTTAAAGCACAGTAGTTATTACTGAATTGTTCCTCAAAGATACTCTTCGTTCTGGAATAAAACAGTAGAATTTAGGAATAAGTGTTCCAGAGTAGTATTGTGCTATTTTGCAACTCTGGATTAACAAGTCTAGTGGTGAAGATTTAGCAAAATGGTCATTTTATGCTTTACCTTCTGGCCATCAGAGAAACTCCCTTCCACCTTATTTTTTTCAAACCCAGTTGACTTTCTCTCCTGAAAAGTTTCTGTCTATAAATGCAGTGGGAAATTCTACAGGGCTCACCTGCACCAATTCCTTTCAGCATTAGCTTTTATTGCTTTTATTTAAAGTAGGGGGAAAAAAAAAATCACACAGCAAAGAAACCAAGCACTTGTAGGAGTATGGCAACGTTTTCCATACATGCTTTCCCCATGAGTCAGGGTCCATCCTGTGCACTGACACATCCTGCAGACTTGCTCCGACTCGACTCGTGGGGCAAAGCACAGCACAGGGAGACACCCAGAGAAAACAGAGGGAAGGTTCTGAATCCAGGAGCTGCCATAGCAGACACAGTTACCCAGGCATTTTCTCCCAGGGTATCAGTGTGCTGGCTGCTCACTTTGCCCTGCACTATGAAAACTGTGCTAGAAAGCAGCTCTTTGGTGCGGGGCTCAGGACGTTTGGAGGAGCTCTGACAGCTCTGAGAGGCTGCAGTTACAATAAACAGCCCTGTGCATCTCACAGCTTCTGCTGAAACGGGGAAACTCAGGCTTGTGTAAGCCTGAGGAGTGATTCCAATTGAGGCTGTGCTTACAGAGCACATGGCTGTTCCCACAAAACACCACACCTGGACACATTTATCCTGGAATAAAATGTGACGTGATACTACCCACTTTACTCCCTTGGAGAGCTCAGTTGCACTGGCTTTAAAAGCGGATTAGGGTAACACAGAACAACGCTCTATTTATTCCACAATGAGCTGTGCAGGAATACAGATGATGGAATGGGTCCATCCCTAAAATTAAACCTAGAAAAGCACACATTGAATTGCATATATTAATAACCAGGATGTCTCATTTCAGTGCTCAGAGGACCAAATGGCCTCCTGATTTGAAAACTCAGGTGACTATCTGTCAGCAAGATTTCCTCCCCAAAATACTGTTATCTAATCTGAAAGCTAGGCAGATATTTCAGTGGCTTGGACTGTGATTTATAGCCCGGTGTATGAGTCCAAACTTCCTGAATGATCTTAATTAAACTCTGAGGGTAAAAATTAATCATCATAGTTATTTTATTATGCATGAGCAGTAAAAAAAATACTTGAAATTTACATAATGTCTAACAGAAAATTATTAAGTAGTCACATTGAGACTCAGATTATTATTAATTATTTAACTTGTCCTTTTATCATTGGGGAGGAACAGGCAACATTTTGGCACCAAGTTCCTGGACAGGGAAAGGGAAAGGGCTGCTTTGGTATTTCTACCTTCTCCCGCAGGTGGCCAGGCTCCATACCTGCTCCAGTCCACTGCAATAATGCCCAGGGTCTGCTTCTCTTCCCAGAAGCACTTCTTTATCAGCACTGTCTCCAAAAATCATTTTCCCAGCAATATATAACATCCACTGAATGCCACTAATAAATCTCCAAGCTGTCCCTGCATGGAAATTATTTGTTCTTGGTGCTGACCAGGACTATGTGCAGGTTTCTCAAACAGGCAGAACATGAGGGACAGGAGCTCCCCTGCAGATCCCTGCCCTGCAGGTGCTCCCGAGCGAGCCCCATCACATGCACAGGACTCAGCTTTACCATTGCTCTCCGCTCCCTTTGGGATGTGTCTGACACAAACCCTGCACAGGACTGCTGGATGAAGTTGTTGTCACCCCTTGGGTCCCTCCAAGGCCCCTTGGTGACAAACTGAGCCTCAAAGCAGCAGGTTGGTACCAGCCAAGCCCCTACCCTGCTGCTGGGGTGAAACAACCTCTCTCCACTCTCTGTGTGTTGTCTTGACTATTGTCTGAAGGGAAAGTTATCCAGGACATCCTCACAGATCTCTGTGACCTCCTCGGCTCATTGCAGCATCGGAGTTACTGAAGAACCAGGCTCTTCCTCTGAGGAGATGAACAAACTCCTCCTTGAGGTCCTGTCTGCACCTAAGAGGACTCAGGGAGAGACAGCCATGGAAGGTCTCCTCAGAAACCTCCCCCAGTCCTTCCCCCACACTCCATCCAGAGGTTTTTCCCAAGACACTCCCTGGATGGCTGTGCCAGGAGCGGGACGTGCGCTGGGCTGGCCGCCTGCACACCGTGGGGGCCGTAAATCACAGAGTCACAGTGGGGACGTGCCATGGCACCCACTGAGAACAGGGGAGCATATGGACAGGACTGTCCACAAAGCAGTGCATCAACCCAGAGGAGAGCCCCCCAGGTGAAGACAACAACCTGCTTTATCAAATTATCGCCTTAATGAGCCAAGACTGCAAATAATAGACAATTGTGTGGGCTAATGGCTTGGTACAGGACAAGGTAAAACAGAATATGGACTGGCACGAACTCTGCAAAACACAAAAGACTATTTATACTGATATTCCTTAAGAATACCTATAAGTAATGTTGAAATTGAGAAAGTACCCCAAAAATCTGCTTCACAAGGAAGTCAAGGAGAGCCCCTGGAAAACTCTTACGTGCTGCATTGCGTTTGAAAGCTAATCTGGAAAATTATTACACCACGAGAGTCCTTACTACGAGTTTTGTCATCTGTGAGAAGTCATTGGCTCATGATGCCATCAGCCAGAGATCAGCCTGGATGCTCCTTTGTAGCCCTACTGAAGTGGCTCCCAGACTGTGTGGGGTAACATCACTCTTCACTCCTCACACTGAGGGGCCACAGGGGAGGACTGAGCTGCTGTGCTGCCCTGAGCTCCACTGACACACACAGCAGGCATCCCCAGCTCTCAGAAAAGGAAACCGAGGCACAGATCAATTCACAAGAGAGGTCAGAGATCACATACAGGGACAGCAGCTTGGAGATTCCAGATTTTCTGGCCATCTACAACCTCACCCACAGGATTATTACACAGAGGAAATTTCATTTACAAGTGCTGTTCCTACTGGTCTTTAAGTCACCAAGGTGACAGCATGTCCTGACACCGCCAGGGCCACCCTGCCAACCTCCCCTGCAGCAGGACAGGCAGCACTTCCAGGTTTTTCTAAGTAGAACGGGAAGTGGGACTGTAACACCGTGGAGTAACTTAGGCACAACTGAAGCCCCTTGTTTGGTAGCCCCAAAAGAAGTAACTTAGGCACAACTGAAGTCCCTTGTTTGGTTGCCTCACCTCACAACATGTCATGTGCCTATGCCAAAGCGCCGCTGGATGGAGACTCAAAAGATGCGAAGGCTGCACTGGCCCTGTCCCAGAGCAGGGATGTTAGTCAGTGCAGTATATATTTATACACCAGTCTTCAGGGAACGGCAGTGCCCACTTCTCCTTAGATCTTTGTATGCCTGGGGAGAGGTTTCCAGTTACACAAATTTATTGCAGGGTGACACCCAGAGATCTGATTTCTTGAGAGAGATAATGAAGTCCAGGACTTTCTGGCAAGGAGCAGAAATGTCAGTGTGACAAGATGATCCCTTACTATACCATAACTTAATACATCCTGTGCGTGTTTGGGAGGATGTTTTTGATGAACTGGCAACCCAAATTAGCAAGGAATTTTTAGCATGTGCCTCGTCTTCTCATACGTCAGGTATCAAGATTCACCTTGAATGGGAAGATCATTCCCTGAGCATGACTCCATTTGCTCCAGCATGGCAATTTATGACTCCAAGGTGCTTGGAGGGCTGACTGGAGAGGGGAATGTCCACAATTTTTCAGGGAAAGCAGATGCTGTCAGACAAGGCTGTACCACTGGCTCCTCTGAGCAGGGCAGCAGAAACAGCTCCCAGCATTGCCTCTTGGTGACCTGGACAAAAAATGGACAGCAATATCCTATTTTCCAAACAGAAGAGGACAGTTTGGGAGTGATTTGGAATGCTGCCTGATCCCAGACAGTTAACTAAGTCCTTCTTTTGTAAATCCCTGTAAGAGTAGGAAGACAGGTTGATGATTTTTTGCTTCCAGCGAAACCAAGGACTCTACAGGGGCATTGCAATAATGGAATTAAATCCTGCAATGGTGGACTTAAATATTGCAATGGTGGATCACAGAGGAAAGAAACAGGGTGGCTGACAGGGGTGTGGGCAGTATATAATTCAAACTCCAGTGGAGGAGGACAGGTTTAGGCCTACAGCTTTGTTATCTCACTGCAGTCAGATCCTGTTTACTAGACTGACAAACACAACAGCTTGAGAAGTAAAACTGTTTACTTGTAGTAAACTGCTGATGCTCACAGCTTTTGCTCCATGTGCCTCTCGTGTTGCTTTCCCATCCTTCCAAATATAGTCTTCTGTGGCAGGCAAGGTCTGGAAGGCTTTTAAGCAGGAGTCTCTTCCCAAAGGGCACTGTGCAGTGCCGTTTGGCCTTTACGTATCACTGGCACTCAGGATATAGAAAGAAATTACCTTTCTGGAGATTAGACAGGAATCCATACAAACTCAGAAACAGGCAGATTAATTGCTAGGAATAATATTACCAAACCTGTACACCATGTGCAGTGCATGCTTGTGCAGGGTGTTTATGTGTGCCTATGTGTGTATCTTTACAGAGTAGGCTGAGTAGGTGTATGTACATAAAATCTGCCCAGAATTTCACAATTTAAGTTAACTGGGTGAAGGGCAAAGAAGGCTGTGGACAGGGAACAGAAGGATGCATCCATTTCTTCTATGAACTGGATGAATTGTTAGTCTGGGGAATTCTCACTGATGTGCCTGCCCAACCCATGAATTCAGCTCCTGATCCTTGTGGGAGCTATGCAAGGTCCAAAGCCATCCTTTTCTCTTTCTCCTCCCTATGTTATCTGGATGCAGATCTAGAGCTTCTATAGAAAAGGAAGCAAAAGAATTTCCAAGATCCAGAGAGAAAGAGTAGGGATCTGAAGACAGAAAAGGATGGATGTGACATTGAAAACCACCCAGCAATTTACCAGTACAGAACAGGTACCCAGGTGCTGCCAGGGCCCACAAGGCTGCCCATGGACTGAAAATGCTTTGAGAAAAGCAGCTGAACGAGGAGACATCGAGGTCACAATAAAATGTGTGCTCCTCACATGCAGTACTAAGTGAAATGCTGGCCCACTGGAGTCCATGGGAGTTTTGCCAGTGATTTAACTGGGACCATAGTTCTAACCTGGTCCTTTATTTCTTCTGTTGATAATATTGTTAACAGCCTCACTAAGTTATAAAGTGGAAACATGCCCAAGGCATCCTTGTGATGAACTACATTGCTGTAGGTGGCAACTAAACTATAAATAAAGCTGTAACTCTTTGGACTTAGCCCACAACAATGTTTTTTCCTAACTAGAAATTCAGGCTTGATACAGAGCAGGGAGAACACACTAACTCTAAAACCTTCCAGGGCAGACTGACATGGAGGACCAAGTTGATTCCAGGAACACAAATAACTGACCTCTCTATTTTAGAAAAAGTTATTTGTTCTCTGCAAAGCTCCAGTGTATAAAATGTATATGAGCAGATCTGTAAAAAAAAGG
>VZSE01003284.1:0-114460 GCA_013398275.1 Promerops cafer | reverse complement strand
AAAAAGAAAAAGAAAAAGAAAAAGAAAAAGAAAAAGAAAAAGAAAAAGAAAAAGAAAAAGAAAAAAGAAAAAAAGAAAAAAGAAAAAAGAAAAACCAAGCAAAAAACCAAGCAAAATCTTTGACATCAGCCGAAAAAAGAACATGCCAGAGGACAGCCCTCTGGACCTAGGGCTTTTAATTTTTCTCCACATGGATCTTGCTGGAGATGAGTTGGTTTGGTTTAGGAGTTGGCTCCTAAGCCCACACCTTCCAGATTACTGGGTTCTCCATGAACCTTCCAAATACCCAAAACTTTCACAGGGAAAGCACCAAATGGCCTACTTTTCAAGGGAGAACTGAGGATCATGGGACTGATATAAAGCTGGATCTACTTTCCTGCTCTCCCTGACAGTCTGGGCTTTCTTGTGTCAAATCCTTCTCTTTTTTTATTCCCCAAAGCAGTACTGTCAGGGCAGCCCAGCTTCTGGCAAAGCCCAGCCTGGGTGCTTACCTGGGGAAGGGACAGGGAAAGCCAGCTGCACTCAAAAGTCAGGTAACAGAAGGAGGAGAGGAACAGGTCCTGAGTTTAGAAAATAATTTGCTTTTGAGTTTTAACAACAATGTTAATATGGACACCATTTTAGCATTTCTAAAAGCTAGCAGAAACCCCTGCAGAACAGTGAGGTTTGAAATGGTGATTCCTGAAACAAGTCGTTTTTCTCTGGTCTAAACTGCAAATCCATGCTTCTCTAGCCTCTCAGCAGAGCAGTGCAGTGCCATGGCACAAGTCACCAGATGTCCTGCTGACCACGAACATTCCTGGAGCTATGTGAGCAAAGCCCTCAGCAGAATGCCAGCAGCACACAAACCTACACCTGAAAGACATACAGGTGTTTAGATCTCCTAATCTGAGCTCCAAATCTCACTCAGAGCCATCTTTGGTTCCTTGTGCATCTTTTGATCTAATCCTTGTCCTGACTTGTGTTGGTGATATTGCCACTGGCAACAGGCAAAGTCAGGAATGTAAGAACAAAGGAACATAGAACAGAGAGAGACCATCCAGGCCATAAAGCCCAACACCATGAAAAACTCATGAGCCTGAAACTTACCCGAATCTCTTACTTCGTCAAATAAAAACTTTTACATCACCCTGTAAACAAACTGGTACAGATATTTTCAATTTGGTCAGTGAAACTCCATTTGGGTGATGTCCTGGGTTGGCTATATGATGGCAGTATTTTATTTTAAAAAAAAAAAAAAATTGTTTCAATGAGATGAAAATTATTTTGCTTATTTTCACCTTTCAGATTAACAGGAAACTATGTTATTGCTACAGAATTAGTTGACTGGGTTGATGCTGATTTAAGCTGGTGAGTATTGGAGTAGCTGACATCTCAAAGCCAAGCTTGAGATGATCAATTCTGCACGTGAGAGCTCCACTGATTTCCCTGGCCTTGCACAATGGCCCAGCTCGGGCAGATCAATCATGCTCTGGACATTACAAGTGCAGAGACAGCACTTAACCACCCTGCATGTATCTGCTCATCAGGGCAACACACAACAGAAATTCTGGCACTGATTGTCCAAGGGAAGATGAAATAAGAAAGGACCTACTCTCTCTCATCATTGTGAGACTCAAGATGTTATAGAGACAGATACCAGACACAGAGACAGATACCAGTAAAGCTGTCATAAAAAACAACACCCAGTACTATTTACTGGGAACCCTGTTTTTTCAGTAGCATCACACATAAAATGCCTGCTGCTGTTCCCATCAAAATTAAAAGCAGAATTCCCACTGTCTGGCCTAAGGATCAGGCCCATTATATATTTTAAAAAGTTAGATCAGCAGCTTGCAAAGTCTCTAAAGGGTTTTTATGATGCTGCCTAATTAATTCAGAAGCAAATAGATTATTTCTCAGGAGGTGAAAAGCAAGAATTATTTAAAAGCTGCCTTTAGGCAAACTACCAGGGAATAAGAAAAATGTAACTACTGGTTATGTCAGATTTCATTTTCCAGATCAAAATTCATTGTGTCAGCTCCTTTTCTTTGTTGTGATTCTTTAAAAGCGTAATGAGAGCCCTGTGTGTAGGAAAAGAACTTGCTTTGCTGAGCAATGCAGCATCTTACTGCACTTTTCCCCTCCTAATAAATATCTTCCAAATGGGAGTTTGTGAGGAGGGCAAGAAAACAAAACACAGAGGTGCTTTCCCCTCTTCTCCAAGTTGCCCCTTCATGGGACAGGAAAGCTTTTCACACATTAAATTGGGCAGTACAAGGGGTATTACAGGTCAGTTATTTAAGTGTTGCATGACTGTAACCCCTTATATTAACTTCTGCATAAAAGAATAATAAAGGAACTCTTATCCAGAGGTCATGCCTTCTAAATATGTAAATATAGGTTTGAGGGGATAGCAGAGCTGCAGATAAAGTCCCACAGCAGGTCAGTGACAGGGCTAGGATTAGCCACAGTCCTCTGTTTTTCCCAGCACAGGCTGCCTTCAGATTTGCAGTTGCTGTAGTTTGGCACAGATCTGCTGAGGCAATTGAAACTACATCTGCCCACACCAGGTCTGGCTTTGGCAAATGTTTTTAGAAATTATGGCTGGAGCACCAGAAGACCAGAAAGGCACCAAACACCCAAGTCCTAGGGGAAGTCAATAAACTCAGCTTGCATTATCCCCTCTGAAACAACCCAGCTGAGAGGGAAAGTGATCGGAGAGCTACAGATACATCACGCACTGGTAACTTAGAAAAGCTTACTTAGTGTAAGCTCTGTGTGTAAGAGGTTTGTGCTGCTTAATCCTGTCTAAACTCGCTAAGACACTGCTTTTTAATTCAAGGTTTGACAAGGAAGGGTGTTAAGCCCTGTCCTGAGCAAAGAAGCAAACAGTGTGAGGACCCTGTGAAAAGCACAGCAAGTCCAGAGTGAGGCCAAACTCAGCTTTGTGCCAATCCCAGGCCTGTGGATGGGCAGGAGGGAGGATTGGCAGGCACAGCACTGGCTGGATCCTGCTGGAATCAGTGGAGCTGCTGTGGCTGAGGGAAGGAGGGAACCCATAAAAAGGTGCTGCAGGTTAACTCCAACAGCTGCACGAACAAAACACAGTTTCAGGCCTGAAGCAGCCAGATGACCAACCAGACCAAAAGTCTTTTCTACTTTGCAATATTTCTCCTGCTTTGCCACAGTAGTGCTGCAGAGGCTCTTCAAAACTGATTCAGTCCATGTTGCCTGGAGGACGTGGGAATCATTCCTGTGCAACAGGATGAGCAAAGGCCTCTGCATTATTCACTCCCACCACACTGTCAGCCTTGTTGGTTCTCTCCACACACAGTATGAATTTCACCCACAGCAATCAAAGCTCAGCTTCTGGAATAAGGTGTGTCTTTGCAGCAGCTCCTGGCTCCACTGCTGCTCCCTGGCCATGGTCTGGCTTTACAGGGAAGCTGCTGCTTAGCTGGTTTTCCTTTTGGGGTAGGGGGTGTTACATGGGGATTTTGAAGACCCTTAAATATTCAGACTTGAGCTTAGCCAGTGAGATCCAGAAAGCAGCAATATCTGAGCAGGCTCACCCTCCTGTTTTTCTGGGATGCCCTCCAGGTACCCAGGACTGTAAAGCAGAGAAAAGAGGAGAGTCAATAATTTACGCTTTTACAGGACCAAATTTAGATAAGCCTGAGCAAACCAAGCCAGCCACGCACTCTGCTGGGGCTTAGCTGCTTCAGTCTTTAAATATTTTGTCTGATGGCTCCTCTGAATTCTAAAAGAAAATTAAGAAGCTTGCTGTTTTAAGAGGTTTTATAAATCTCCTTCCTGTAATTCTCCTCATGTACTCTGTCTGGGTGCGCTCTCATTACAACTAGGAAAGACCTGAAGATCTTGTTTCCAGGTTCTTTAGTGTGGGGCAGATATTTGAATTCAAGTCATAAGAATGTGAACACGAAAGAATAAGTGTAGAAGAATTTCCTTACTCACCAGCTTTCCCTAGTCTTGGTGACTCTACTGGTAATTTCTGTATTTTTTCACAACTACAGAGCCAAAACCATATTTGATGTGAATGTGCTGAAATTTACATTTCTTCAAAGACTTGTCTCTATTTGAATACAGTTGCTGTTTGGGCCTTAGATAACCTTGAATAATTTCTACTGCGGTGGGGTTTTGATCTCAAGTCTGTACAGCAAAGCAAGTACTGCAGCAGTAAAAGTGAGAGTTACACTTCAGTCAGAAATGGCCAGGGACAAATGAATAAATCCTGTTGTGCAACTCACTGACCTCTCAAGAATATCTGAGACAAAATTCCTTTGCAAGTATCACACAGGTGAAGTGCTGTACAGAACAGGGCAGGTCACTTTTTATGTGTCCTCCCAGGAAGTCTGGGTTCCGATGGGGAGACAGAGAAATAAAGAACATCACTGGGCCAGGCAGCTTCCAGCTCTTCTCTTTTCAAAAGAAGACAGAGAAAAGAAAAAAAAAAGTGGGGGGGAAGGAACAGACCTTTGCCTGCTGAGAGGAGACCCTCATTTAGTCACTATTGTGGGAGCCTTGCAGTAGTCTAAAGGAGATTCAGACGAGGACATCTAGTTACAATTATTTCATAGCCTTTGTAACGTTTGCAGCAAACTAATGCAAGCAAGGACTCATTTCTGTTAGTCAAGAAAGTGTTTATGTTGGCAGAAAATGTATCTTCAAAGCCTGCTCATGCAGCATTACAAAAGACAACAGCAGGTTACTCCAAGTAGAGATCAAACCTGTTTACTTTGATGAAAGAAATAGTCTAAGGCACCAAAGGGTGCAGCAACAGCTGACAGGCCAAACACTGAGTTCAATCCTGCAAATGCTTCCTCTTCTGGGGCCAAAAATCCAAATAACACAAATGATGGGAATATGCACAGCAGCTCTGTTATTTCTAGCTGTAGTTAGGAATAAAACCAATCAGGCCATTTGTCAAGGTGCAGCCATGCAAAACACAGGGGCTTTATCTTAAATGACACAGATAAGTAACACTTCCATTGAAGTTTTTGGTTGCTTTAGCCACAAACTGGCAGTCACCCTGCTGCAAAGACACACCTTTTTCCAGAAGCAGAAGATGGTTGGGTTTTAATAAGCTCTCCTGGGACTGCTGGACAGCAGGGACACTTCAAGACAGTTTATTACTATTTTCTCACTCTCAGTCTCCCTTGGGTGACTTCTGGATTATCCATGCCAGGACAGAGACACTTGGGCTGCCTCCAGGCAGGACATCTCGCTTCAGCAGAGCCTCTTCCTTTGTGTGAGTGCGACCGTGCTGCTCTCAGCAGGCAGCCAGAGCGTCTCTGTCCCACATTCCTGACACTGGGACACCACTCCCATGCCGGGATGTGCACGGCACAGCCAGCCAGGCACGTTGCACAGAGCCAGCTTGAATAGGAATTGCCGGCAGCGAGCCAGAGCTAATAAGGCTGGCGAGACCTGAGCTGACTCCTGCAGCCCTGCGCGCAGGGAGCCAGGTCGGGAGCAGCGCTGTACCCTCGCCCGCAGCCAGGAGCGCTGGGAAACGGCGCAAAGGGGAGCTCAGATCCCGCCGAGTTTATTAGCACCAGCCACCCTTCTGCCGTGCAGACCTGCCTGGTGGTTTAGATTACTCTTCCCAGTGCTCATATCACCTAATTTCTCTCTTTACCCGAACCATCCTGGCCTCTAGCATGCAATGCTGAGCTGAGCGTGTTAGAAATTAATTTATAACAAAATTAAAATACTCCAGTGAGTTACAGCCAATCTGCAGTGCAACAGTTTTCAGCCAGATGGTCAGGCTATCACAACCATCCAGTCTGAGCTCCTGATTAATGTGGGTCACAGAATTTCCTGCGGCCCATTGGCAGGTTTAGCTCCAAGCATTTATTAGTCAACACAGCACCAGCGTGGTTCTTCATCACCCATGTGGTGGCTTGAGCAGAGCAGCCAAGCAGGATGGGTCTTTTTAGGTAGACAGCACTGCTGTCTGCAAGATTCAGAGAGGTGCAGGAGGCTCCAGAGCACTGGCATGTGCTGGGAGCTGTGGAAGGCTCCGAGAGCAGGCGCTGGGCTCTTGCAGCTCCCGTTGGCAGAGGCAGGAATCACAGTCCTGCCTCCAGTTGTAATGAAATCAAGTGGAGTTTTGCTTAAGTAAGGGCTGAGTCAGTCATGAGTCAGGATTCATGGACTTGGCCCAAAACACACATACATTTAAAAATAATTGCCTTGAGTGCTTGGATAAGTTTTCAGCAACACTAGGGAGATGTGAATAATTTTGGTCCAGTAGGAAGATCAAAGAATGCTGCAAATATCCCTGTTATCCAGCCTCATGGGCACTGTTCAGCCCAGGCACAGCAGCTCTTTGCTTCCCAGGGTGAGAACCTCAATGCATGGGTGTCAGAGAGTGAAATCATACCTACTCTTTGATGTATTTATATGGGTGGAGATTCCAGGTCATGCAGTGAAATGGAATTACTCACACCCTTTTGTTCCCAAGGATTAAAGCCTTTATCTTCATATTCTCAGCAGGAATATAATGTTTCAGGAAAGGAACCCTAAGATCCATACCAGTTGTATACTACTGTTCTTTTAAATATATATGATATGTGGTTAGCCTTCAGGACAGAATGGAGAGGCGTAAGAGCAAACAAATGAACTAACAGTGAAGAGAGTGTGTGGCTGTGAACAGCTGAGCACAGCCTATTGGTACAGGGCTGATCTTCCTTCCCCCCACTCCCACAGAGCACTCATCACTTGTAATCATATGGGAAAACTGCACCAGCAAAATAATGTATTGTTAATATTCCTATGTTGATTTTTTTTCTGCCTGTGATATCTTGCCCTAGCTTGAACAGCCCCAGGCACATCCAATGGAGACAGTTCCTTATGGTTTGAAGGTAATGAGGAGATCCATGACAGCGTTTGCCTGCTTGCTACCAAGTTCAAACCCTAAATCATGAGCATGACCCCAACACACCAAGTAACTATAGGAAGAGGAATAATATCACAAGGTAACAGGTATCAGCTATTCTGTAATAATTGTCTTTTTGCTTTCTCTACCCCCTTGGCAAATACAAAGTAAGCCAAAGTAGTTTTCCCCTGCCACAAAAAAAGGGGATAGCTGTACTGCTGGGCAGGAGCATGAATGAGACAATTGTGGTGAAGAACCTGACATGCAGAAACCTGTTACACTGTAGTAACTCACCTGTATGTCAGAGCCCTGAGCACGAGCAAGACTCAGAACCAGTGCAAAGCATAAGCTGGGAACAGATAATACTGGGCAGGCAAAGCAACAGAACCTCAGCACTTCTCTCATGGATCATGCAGGCAAACCCTCCTGCTATGCACTGAAATCATGCTAAGCCATTTGGCACTGTGGTGATTATTTGCTTTGGTGACATCTCCTAGTGATCTACCTTGGCAAGCTAGAAGAGGTGTGAAACAGAACAGCTATTAGAACTCATTTTCATTATTTGCCTTCAGCAGGTGCTGAGAACTTCACTGCAGAGTGCTGACACCTTCACTCAGAGTGCTGGGTGGTGTACAGAACACAGCAAGGAACAGGCAGGATACAGACAATACACAATTGATGAGAGCAATGTCAATTCAGTTTCAAAATGTCTTAAATTATGTGCCTCACAGCCACTTAGCAAATCAGATCTTAACCAGAGTTTCTGTAAGACACCACTACATAGCAGTAATGGAGCACATAATTCCTTTTCATTCCTCAAGCCAGCTCTTTGGTGAGCATCCTGTATCCACTGGAAAAGAACATGATGCCTAATGCTCATGGTTTCAAGGCAAAGTGTAAATATGTCAAGGACACCCTGAAGCAAAGACCAAAAGCAAATCCTAATTGAAGATTTAAATTTAAAAACCTGTTTCATAACTTCATGATGCTATCTTTGGGTTTGGAAGGGGGGGTTGTTTTTTTATTTTGTTTTTATTTTTTAACATTTGAGCAAGATGGACACTTGGTAAGGGCCAGAACAAGTAGAGAAACAGCCAACAAGAGACTGGTGAGCAGCTGGGAGTGATGAGGACAGCAAAACATGCAGCAGCCATGCCACAGGCATTTCCCTCATACTCAGCATTTTACAGGCATATCTAAGAGGACTTCAATAGGGGGGTTCATGCTCTATTCCTTCACTGGACAACAAAATTGCACTCATCTGCCATCAGAGCAGACACTGACTGTGAGCTCAGAAAAACACTTTCACAGAGATCCCAACAAGAGCCTTTTCCTCATCCTGCCATTCCTCAGGTAATCAATGACCCAGTTGAGACTATGAGAGGGCCAAGGACTTGCAAAAGACTAAAGCACATGTTTAAGACTGAGCACAAGAACAGTTTTACTGAAATGAAGCACATTTATGGGTGATTTCATAGAGTTGGGCTGAACTCTGCAACTGCTCATGGTTCTTGCTGATTGCATCTGCATCAATAAAGAGTGGTTATGAGAACAAGGATCAGCTGTGAGTTACATGGAAGGGAGAGGTGAAAAGAGAAATCAAGGAGGAAAGTTGGTTGCTAAGGAAAAATCAGAGTCTGAAGAAAGACTTTTTGGCTTTTCCAGCAATTACAAAACCTCCCCAGCTCCCAGATGGGAGGCTTCAAGTGATCTGCCTGTCATAGCTGTGACTCTAGTGTTCATAAAGGTCAGCCTGGCCACAGGAAAACACAGGCACAGCCTAATGCCAGGCATTTGTTTGGCTCCAAGAGTCACTCGCTGCTTTAAAACTGCAAATGAAACACAGCACAAAGTTGGAGCACACCAGGACTTGAGCTTTTTCCAGCAGCACAGAGATGTGGGAGGCTGGCTGGTGCCAGCAGTGCCTGTGGCTGGCAGAGGTGAGGCCAGGCCTGGGTCTGGGCTCCTCATCTCTTCCCAAGCCACTGCCCAGCCTGAGTCCTGCAGCAGCCTTGGGAACATCCATGAAGGCTCAGTGACTCCACACAGTTTCACTCGTGGTGGAGGACAGAGGACAGGACAAGTTACTGAGTTGAGATGTGTCACTGGGACAGGATAAGCAGGGGCAGGACTCACAGGACCAGGTTTTTATTTCTGGCCTGCTGGATGATTATGGATGAAAACCCAATTTCCCACTCTGTAAATTGGGATTAAGTATATTGGCCTTTGTAAAGGTCCATCAGATAGAGATATTTGAGTATTTAGAAGAGAGGTAGCAGTGCTCTGCCTGGCGTTTATTTACATGCTTTAAAGCACAACTGGCGTTTTCTCTGTGTGTGTGGTGCACTGTATCACCAGTTAAATGAATCAACACCGTGTGTGTCAGGATCTGAACTATTGCTTTTGGTCAGTTATTGGAAGGATGATCAGACAGCAACAGGAATTTCTTCTTCTTTGAGGGCAGGCAGCCAAAAGAGCATCATTTACCCAATTACTCACAGACATCAGGCATCCCAAGCGTTCCTCACGGGAAGCCTGGGGCTCTGCTCCAGCCTGTGTGCACTGGGGTGGGCACAGAACTGGGCAGGGGGGACAGGTCACCCAGAGACACGGAGTCACAGAGCTCAGACCTGAACCGCTGAGCCCAGGGTTTGGCCCCATTCCCCATGAGGGTGTCCAGGGCATCCACAAGTGGGTGAAGGCACCGAGCAGGTCCCCAGCTCTCACTGCTGGTGGCTGCTGGGCATCTCAGCCCATCATGTGCAGGTTCTGTACCAGTGAACTGAATAAATTTTTCCTCTCTTGATAGTACTAAAAACTTATTTCTGAGTAATTTTTATAAATCTCCACCCCCTCCTCTAGTCCCAGGGGCCAGGTCCATGAAGCTGAACCATGCACCTCCTCTGCAAGTCAGAGTGCCAAGAGTGCTGACAGCAGGACTGGAAATCACAGGCAAAATGCTCTGCTCCATGGGGATGCTGGCTGCAGAAAGGAAACGATTCTGGTTTTATCCAGCAATGCAACTATTCCCAACAGCTCCAGCCCCAGCATGTGCAAGAGCTGGGATTAAGATGATCAGCTCTGCGATAAAGCTGGAGATGACCAGATATATTTAAATTCAGCAGGCAGAGGCCCTGCTGTGGCTGTCCTGGGATCAGCATCAGGACCAGACCCACATCCCCAACCCAGGGAGGGATTCCCAAAGCGGGTGGGCCTGGCCATGCTGTGCATAGCCCTGCTGCCAGCCCCGCCGTGTCCTCCCTCGCTGAGCACCGCCGCGGGCACTGGCGCTGCGAGAAGCCACCCCTGCTGGGGAACAGAGCAGGCTCGAGATGCCACAAGAGGGAGCAAAGTTGCCGGCTGGGCACGGAGAGGAGCGCTCGGACCCGCCCGGGGACCCTCGGGCTGGGGTCAGCCCGCTGCCTCTCCTGACACCGCTGGAAAGGCAACACATGACACTGCCATCACCGAACACAATTTCTACCAAAAAGAAAAAACAGAACACGCACAGGAATGAGCCATGAAAACCAATCAAGATGCTGATCAGCATCTCTAGATTTCACAACTATGGATGCGTGAGTGTTTAAGTATAAACATATATATATATAAAAACACATACATGTCTGTAAAAAAATCTTCCATTACCCCTTAAGGCATTTGATTGTTTTGTTAATTCCCAGGATGTAATCTGTTTTGCATTAAGTGGGATGTTAAGCATCTAATTGTCAAGCGTTGATAAACCATGGGAAATTTTATTACAAGATAGGCATCAGCTGAATGGAGATAAAACACATCAGACACTGAGGTGCGATTTCCAGGTGAGATCAGTGTATCCCAGAACCGGGGCACGCCAGGGATGAGCTGAAGGAGTGCTACAGGTGGAAACCAGAGAATTGAGGACTTACAGATCAAAATCTGCTAGTACCAACTGCTCCCTGCTCACAGATGTGCATGGCACCGACAGTTTGCACCTGGGCTGATGACATCATTTGGAAAAGGCCCCAAATTTCATGCATTTCATGTAAAACCCATTATTTACACCTACAAGTACCAAAGCATCTAAAAATACCATCAATTACCCATAAGTACCAGAGCAGAGACTGTAAACATGTTTTTCTGCCCCCTCTCATCTCTTCAAATGAGACCGAATTCACTGCTCGGCCCAGCCCCTTGCCGGCCAGCCCTGCCACGTGCAGTTCATGCCCTTGTCAGTGAGGATCAGACACATTTTTGCAATTCAAACTGAGATTATAGTCAGCCCAAGTAATTGCTCGATCTTGTGATTGGCAGAGTTACCTTCCTCCTGCCTGTGTACCTCACACTGTCTTTCACTGTAGGCAGAGAGGTCTCTGAGCAGAGGCTCTTCCCATATCTGCCCCAAGGTGAGTCACAGCACGTGCTTCCACCCATCCATCTAGCATCAGTATCCAATAATAGGGTGTCAGAGGCTACTCTGGGTCCTGGCCTATTGTTTTTATTACTAGAACTCTTTAATTGTCATTAGACTGTCAAGCAACTTTGTCTGGAGTGGCACAAGCAGAAGGAAAGGAAAGCAGATCCCCTTGGCGCTGGGTGAGTGCTCCTTCACCAGACACAGCATTGCATCAGCAGGGTCCTGTTATCTCCGTGACCTCCCAGCGCTGGCTGCCCTCCGTCACGCTTTGGGAACAGCAGAAGCAGAGACTGGGGGCTGTGATACCAACACCCTCTGAGCTTTTTCACCTCAAGGACTGTTTGTTTTGCTTGGCACATCCGACCGACCTCGGCTCCTCCAGAGCAGCCCTGCGGTCCTGAGCTTCCGACCAGAGGCTGGAGGCCACTGCGCCTGTCCCAGCCCGTCCGGCTGCCACCTGCACCCCCGCTGCTTCGGACACCTCTTGCAACAGCCTCTCCAGAGGCAGCAAGTGCTCTTGACAGACCCACAAGCAGCCCTTCCAGAGCACCCAGGGACTCCAAAATAAGCGCTTAGCACATCCACCTTTGTTTTGAATTGCGACAGCACTGAGGAGACGTTCACAAAAAGATAACCAGTTCCTGAAATTTCCTGATTATATGCTGTTAAAAAGCAACTAGCAATAAGCTCAATTCTAGTTCTTTTAAAAAGCTGCTTTTTTCCCTTTGCTTTCTTTTCCAGTTGGTGTCAGAGAAGATGGGAGAGGAAGCCAAGGAGGGGACGTAAAATTCCTGCATATTTTAGGGACAAAAAGCAGTTGTCACTTCGGAAGGTATTTTTAAGAAACATTCACTTCATCAGTTGTCAGGCAATTCTGTTCTGCACAGTGCTGCTGCAGGCAAGGTAATAACACAAACTGGTATTATATTGTACATAAAAATAAGGATATATTCCCAGCTGAATCAGAGCTGCCTTCTAACCAGGGCCCTGACAGTCCTGACGTGCTCAGGGCTGGTGACTCAGCAGCCACTGGTGACTCAGCACTCATGGAAATCAATGGAAGCACCTCCAGAACTTTCTGTAAGAGCTGAATTAGGCCACATTTTAGCCTAGTAAGGAAAACACACTTCTGACAACTTGACTTCAAGTCATTTTCTGTGTCTGCTCTAAACTAGCTTCAACCGAATTTTCACAAAGACAGCATTTCCCCACTGGCTTCTTGACCCAAAATGGTCTGAATTTCAACACTTGCAGTTATTTGAGCTCAAATCTTCTATGTGTTGCTTGCAGTGACTGTAGGCATCTAAGAGACTTTTGACATGAAATCCTTTGGCTTCAAACAAGTATTTATAAACACAAACCATTTTTTTTCTCTTTATCTTCTTTCTATCTCCTTTTTTTTCCCTCTCAAGGTGGAATGTGCATTCTTTGGGTCAGAAAGCATTATCTACTGCCATCAGGACTTTCAGTTCGTTGTTATTAAACAATGTGGTGGAGGTGTACCTTTGCCTCTCAGACATTTGCCAGTTTTCTTTAGGATAAAATCCTTAGTGGTAAAAGAATCTTGTTAAAAAATGTGAGGGGAAGGGAGGAAAAATATTCAGTTGCTTTGCAAATAATTTTGCCCTGCTCCTGATATTTTTGGCTGCCTGGCTGCATTCCAGCTCTGTATCACTTCTCCATATTCCACCCACAGGAGCCCCATGAGCAATGGCTCAATGCTGAGTTACCCCACACCAGTTCTGGCGACCCCACATTTAGAGGGCAAAGCCCTACCACAGCTGTGGGCTCCTGAAAGCCTCATATGACACCTGAACCACCCTAAAGAAACATCCTCTTGAGTTAGTGACCACTTTGGGGTTTGAATGGAGATACGGAGGACCTGGCATTGGTTTGTGCAGTGCCAGGAGGGCCTGGGAGGTGGCAATGATGCCTCTTCTGGCATTTAAATCAGCAAGGCCCAGCCTGTTTGTGCTGGGCAGCCCCTCATGCAGATGCCAGCCCTGCCACCCTGTGCCAACGCCAGCCACTCGGATGGATGTGGGAAAACCACAGCACGCCCACACTCAGAATCACAGGCTCCTGCCCTGGCTGAGTCAACTCACCCCCTATTTTTGCAGGGAAAATATGCAGGATCTGATGGAGCTTATCAGTTGTGTATGGGCAGGGAGTGGCTGCTTGGCTTCAAAGAGCAGATAAGGCCATCAAAGCGACTGTCAGCTCTAAACACTGCCTACTCACCCAGCAGACCTGAGCACCCCCTGAGCTCAGACTCCAGCCTGTCTTCAGGAGCCACTGAGGCCTCATTTACTGTGTTTACTGCTCGCCACTGCTGTCAGCTGGCAGACTCAGCACAGCCTTGAGGAAAGGAGTCATCCCTGCTTTTTGCTCTCTGCTTGTGCATCAGCAGCACCTCGGTCTGGAGCTTTGCCCTGAGATGCAGCTGTTGTACCTGCACGATGTACAGGGAGCCAGGGAGGGCTGCGAGCAGGGACCACCTCCCCACCCTTCTGCTCCCCAAGAATGGCACGTGGACACACTTGGGAAGTAAAGGAGCGGTGTCAGGACACACTGTGGGTCAAAGACACCTGGGAAAGGACAGGGATCCTGTTTAATCCCAAGGGCCCATTCCAACAGAGAGCAGAAATAAGAAGCAGGCAGGAAAGGTGACAGGTCTCTCACCCCGGTGAGCACAGCAGAGGGGATGCACCACCCTCCGAGGCAGACGGGATGCCAGAGGAGAGGCAGAAGTGGATGAAAACAAAGCAAACCTTCTCAGTTGACTCAGGGCAGGAGCAGGGACAAGACAATCTTCTGCCAAAGGCTGTTTCACCCAGCACCACCTCAGGAGGATTCAGATGGAAAGAATTTCACTTGCGGGCAGGAGGACAAGTCAGATACAGTATCTCAGCACAATACCCCACCCTTCTCTAGGCTTGTCCTCAGTTTTGATGTGTAGCGTGCAAATCTGGAATGCATTCATAAATAAATGTCAAATTCTCACATGTATTGTCAGCCTTAAAGAAAATGAGCAAACTTAATTAAAAATCCCACTGTTTCTTTGACTCATTACCTGAGTCACATCTTCAGCCTTGCCGCTTTTTATATCTTTAATACTGAAATACATGTATCTTTACATTATACACATTTTACATTGTACATTCTACACTGCAATACATTATATCTTTAGCACTGAAATACAATGAACACTTATAAACTCCAAGAAGTCAGCAAGATGATACTCCAGTGTCTGAGGAAGTCATCCATAAGCTGTAGCAACAAGAGGCTCAGGAAGTCTGAGGAATCCCTGTGCAATACTCTCATGTGATACTGACAGGCAGATTGCCACTCACTGAAATCACAAGATGCCATGAATCCACTCCCATATTCCCTACCCAGTGAGGACATATTTTGCTGCATTTCAAATATTTTGCTCCATCAGGTGACAGCACAGACCCATTGGGCTCCTGATGTCTATAACTACAACTCTCCTCATGGTGGGCTGGCGCATTCACCCCTTGAAGACTCCATTTGTTCCAGATTTGTTCCTCTCCCCTGACCCAGAGGACCACAATGCTCCCGCCTGACACTCAGTGTCAGAAGGAAGGCAGTTCTGGCACCAAAAACCATTCCCATGGCTGGCGATGTCCCATTTCTTCCTGGCTTCAAAGGAGTGGCTGTGGGCAAGATGCCGTGTGACAGGGCAGGTTGGGCTGCCTGTGCCTCCCCCCAGGGAGCCAGGCAGGCTCTGTCCCAGCACGAGGCCCCAGCAGCAGCTCCTCTGCCTCCCAGCAGTGCCTGCATTGTTTGTGCGTTTCCAGCGAGGATGAAAGACACTCCTGAAGCCCAGCCTTGACCACAGCTGACACCAAAAACAGAAGGCACCTGACCCTCGCACAGCCAGGACAGGCCCGCCAGTGCTATCCTGTGAGAAGGCTTCAGCCAAACCACAACAAAGTCCACCATTTCCATGGGCTTTGGCTGAGGTCTGCTTTAAAATCCTTCCTTTTCCTGGACAACCCCTGTCTGAACCCATTTTGGTTCATCACAAAGCCAGTGGCAAATGTCCAGTGATCTCAGTAGTAGCTGTGTTTTGACAAAACTTATCACGAACAGGGGTAACTGGAAGACTCAAGATGTCCCTACCTGTCCAGCACAAAAATAACCCTCTGGCTGGTGGTTCTGCTGCTGGTCAGGAGGCAGCAGGCTCTGAGGGGTTCAGCAGCAGCTCTTCCCTGCCCAGCACGCCAGGCAGACACATGGACTAGCTGACCTACCAGGCTCTCTTTCAAATATATTTTCTATTATTAAAAAGTTTCACCATTTTACTGTATCTTACATGTTATTAACAAGGTTTATCATCGAGGTTTGTCACTAGAGAACAGGCGCTTATACCTGATGAAACAGAAGAGAACGGGCCAGCTGGCACTGTGGTGGTACCTCTCATTTTTCAACAGTGGCCAAGGACATGTAAGAGCAAGCAGAATCCACCTCAGTAATTTTGCAAACTAGGCTGTCAAGCTCCAGTGCCAGGAAATCTACCTGTTGCAAAATGCGACCTGAACACCACATCATTGGAACATCTGCACTGCCTACTCCTGACTAGATTTAATACAAATGGGACCTTTTCAGCACAGTAATGTGGCCTGCATTTAGGCCCATGCGAGAAGTTTAGCAACCCTCTTACACTGCCTTTCCCAAGACATTAGAATTCCGTCAAAAAAATTTTACTCCAGAGTGGCATTTCACAGAGACACCCCCTCAGCTCAAGTGCAAACAGGTTTTGTAGCAAAGTGAAAAACCTCCATTACAGCACTGAGGTGGCCAGACTGTGGCACCAGTGTCAGCATTTCCCAGAGAGGTTTCTGCCTTCTCATCTCCTCTCCTAGACCCATGCAGTAATGCTGTCTTATTTAAAGGTCACTGAAGGGCAGTGGGAATTTTCCCATCACCTTCAGAGCCCCAAGAAAACATCACTCACTGCTCCATTTGCATTTGTTCACTTTTTTGTACAGCATAATTTCACCTAAGTCAAGCCTAAGCTCAGATAGCCAGCTCTGTTTAGTAAAGCACTGTGAACCTAAGTCCCCCTCCACCCCGGGAATGCATTATTAAATGTGGAATTTGGATACCAGTGGATGTCCTTACAGTTTCCAGACTCTCACAGTTGAGAAAGCAGGGCCCATAAAGGGGCGCTTTGGGACTATTTCCTGCTTAGAAAACAGAGAAAATAAAAATTCAGCAACTTAGTCCACTTTGGACCTCTTGAAGACTGAAGATCAGGCTCTAACCTCAGCTCCACTGCTCATCCAGAATACATGCTGAAAAGTTAATGGAATTCCTTCAGACGTTCCCCAGCACAGCTGAGATCAGACACTGGCCCACACTGTCTGGGGCAGGAGATATTCTGAGCCAGACTCCTCACCCTCAGCCTTGGGAATATTTTCATAATGGAACACGATGTTTGCAAAAACTAGTCCAAAGGTGGCTTCTCTGTCTGTAAATATGTCAAGAGCAAATTGGCAAGGCGACTTCTCCATCCCCGGAATGCGCAGGAAATAGCTGCGACTATACTTATCCAGAAAACAAACAGCTTCATTCCCACCACCAGAGCAGTCCCTGACACGTCACAGCGGTGCTGATAAAAGGCCACGCCACACCGTATGCCCTGAAAATGGCTTTTAAATCTCAGCCCAAGCCTTTCACTACGAGCTCATTAAAAGACAACCGTTCCCTCAGCCTGGCTGTGGTCGCAGAGCAGACAGGAGGGAATTGGAACCACTTCCCAGTCCTGTATCCATGTGTAACCTCCCAGGCAACGTAAACCTTCACTTTGCTTGCCAGTGTTGCCACACAAATCAGCACAGCAGACTTGGCAGGAGTTTAGCCACCTTTGGCACAAGCTCTAAGTCAGCTCATTTCACAGTTGCTCAGAAAAACAAATCTGAATCGTGAAGGTTCTTCAGAGCGCTCACGTTTGTGTTTTGGTTCTGGAAGAATAAAAAAAAAGGGCCAGATTCTGCTCTGATTTACTTTGGTGCAAACCCTGAGTAATTTTACAGGCTTTAATCCTCCAGGTTAAACTGCTCCGTATTCAATCACAATGTGGCTCTCAAGCTGACAGAAGGAATGATTAAAATAGGTGAGATAAGGGGGTTTTTACCATGTCATTAGCATCAAAATATAACTTACGAAACTTAACACCATTTCTAGCTGGGTTATTGATTTTGCTAAATTCTCTGTCAGAACCTTTATTTTAACAATCTTGTTTAAAAAAAGTTAATTAATTGTTGGCAATACTCCACTCTGCACTAAGAATAAATAAGCAAGAAAAAACATAATTTTGTTTTAACTTTGAAATAATTTTCTACTTCACATCCACTGAGAAATGTTATTTTTTGTCTTGTGATTTGATTTTTTTCAAAAAATATTACTATCTATCTGTGAAAAGCTATCAGTGTCTTAAATGTGAGGGTTTTTTTTGGTTTGGTTTGTGGGGGTTTTTTTGGTAAGAAAAGAGACACTGGAAATGTACTAGTTAAATTTTGCAATGAAAATAAGTTAAATACCTGACAGTACTGTTTTGTAAGGGATTTTAAGGGAAATCAAAATTGGATCAAAACTATGTTCAGTACTACAGCATATTTACAGCAAGTAATTTATCATTCTTCCATTAAAGTGGGCTAACTTTGATAGCCAAAAAATAGGTTTAATTTTATTTAGAGTCTGATTAATTTCAGTAGTGAGGACTGCATGCTATTCAAATCACATATCTTTTGTATAACATCATGTTAATTAAAGGCCTAATACGACACTTTGTACATGAGCCAGGCAGTGACAGGGAGCTCAGAGCAGAGCAGAGTTACAGCCTCACGATAACATCCAACAACACTCAGCTCCTTAAAATACCTAATGATGTGGTTCCTACTAACCACACTAACCTCTAGGAAATGGATTTTCTGTATTCTAGATGCTTACAAACACTACTCTGGCTGTAAACTCTGCCCACTTCAGATGCCAGAACTGAGCATCCTTCTTTGCAGGGATGGGGGCTGGGAGTGTGCCGATCCCGTGAATCCCCACCCAACTTCATGGCACTACAAAGCAAAGTGAAACACAGCAGAGAAGCAGAAACTTTGAAGAAGAAGATGACAATCTGGGAAAGCAGGGAAGATGCCAACCCACATCAAAGCTGTTTATGAGGCACAGTCACAAAATCTGAGAAACACCAAACATCGAGGTTCAAGCATTAGAAGTTCGTGTCATTGTGGCTCTCGGGAATTCATAGGAGCACGTGTTGGGGAGGGAATGAGAGCTCAGCTGAAACACAAGGGGTTTCAGAAAAAGATATTTCAAGCATGAGTTCTGTAACAGAAGAAGTAGCAAGACTGGAAATCATGTTGTCAGTACAATAACAAGAAGGCCGTGTTAGCTGGGACACCAGACAGTGTGGTGTTTGTGTGAAGCCTGTCAGGAGCATTTGATGCCAAATAACCCCAATACTCAATAATCTGGAGATAGATCACCTCCTGGAAATGAAGCTAAGTATAAAATAGAAGTTGCCTAAAACAGGGTTTTGTGAACTGCAGTTACAGGAAAAGAAGGAATGTGACAGGCCAGTACCCCACTGCCTGGCTGGTGTGGGAAGAGACCAGACTGCACTGCAATCACATTGCCACCACATTACACAGTCTCCTTTTTAGGTCAGTCAAGCTCCATCTTAATGATTATTAAGACATTTCTGCCACCTCCCCTTCTGCTGAAGGTGGCTCCAGAACCCCTCTGCTCTGTACTTGGAGACTGTCCTCTAGTTTCCAACTTAAATTCATCCATGGCCAGCTTATAAATACTTGTTCTCTGGCCAGAACTGGGGTTCAAACTAATTCAAACCCATTGAAATTAATGAGATTTTTTCCCCATTGACTTCAACAAGCCTTGAATTAAGGCCCTGTGTGTGGACAAAAAGGTTTAGGGCAGTTTTTGTAAGAGGAGAGTTTTATCCTGTTGATTTTGGCCTCTCTCCTCAGCCTGCTGTGAACTGTCTGCCTTATTTTAATGCTGTATTCTCATCCTGCTCTAGTGCAAAACTCCTATTGAAATCCAGGACAGCCTTGCCAAGTTGTTATTAATTACTGTGGTTCTCGAGGCTCAGTCCTGCAAACTGATCTGCATGAGCTCAGAGCTTTCTCTTCAAGGATCTGCTTTCAGGATCTGGGCTGCAGGGCTGCAAAACTGAGCACCAAAGGGACCGATCCCGTGTCGCCCGGCTCTGCCACCCCCGTGCCACTGCAGCCCCAAGGAGCTCGCAAGCCCAGCACTGCTGTTTTCCTTGGAAGGCAGGGAGGGGGCCAGCAGGGAAACAGCCCTGCACAGGCAGCCTTGCCTTGAACACAGAGCTTTCCAGGCTAAAATAACTTTTTGCTTGCTGGAGTTCAAGCACAATTGAGCTGTGCTGGAGGAGGGCACAGCTGAGCTCTGCTTCTGCGGTCGAAGGGAAGAGAGGTGGGTTTTGAGGAAGCAACAACTGCTGTGGGATTTGACTTCTGTGGCCAGAGCATGGAATATTTCTTACCCTAAGAAATGGCAAGGTGTCACACAGCATGCATGTGAGGTCAAAAATTTATTGATATGTGGGCAATTTATTGTATTTCCAGCACTGGGAAATCCTTCTTTTATTACAAAATGGGATGTGGATCCCATGCCTGCCTTCATTAGTGAACCTACTACTTAGTGGTGCCAGGACTGCATTAAAAGCAAGCTTTGGGTATGTTTGTGCTGTTCATTTTAGCTGAATGGTGAAAAAACCTGGGAAACACTGCTCAGTGGAAACAGAAAAATCTCAACTAGTTACTGAAAAAAGTTATGAGCTCTTCAATTAGACCACAGGCATTTTACAAGGCAAGCAGGTCAGGGTGTATTTTACTCCCTGAACCTGAAATGTTAAAACAGTCATGTGACATACTTGCATTGAGTTATGTAGGATGAGTTTAGATCTCACTAATCTGGCTAGTCAGATGCCTGTAAAAATAAATAAGAACCTAAAAAAGAGTGACATCAGCCATAACTGCTTATTCTGCTCCAGATTTGGCAGGTAAAAATCAGCAAGAAACCAAGTGCATTATGCTGCCTGGGCTCTGTGCCTATTTCTCATCATGTAGGGAGCCAGGCCAAATCCTTGACACAATAGCAATTTTTGCTCAATGCCAACTATTCCCAGCCTGGCAGTGTGAATGCAGAGCCGGCTCCTGAGGTCATGGAACTGTAATGGAATCCAAACTGCAATGAACATCCCTGCTTCAGGAGGGGAAATGGCTCTTGCATGTGAGGCTGTTTCCACTGGATTCAAACTCATGCTGTCAGTAGACAAGTTCCAGTGACAGCAGACGAGAACATCCTGAATTAAGCCACCCCTCGTGCCAAGCCCCAGGTAATGCATGGACCAGTGGCCTAGAGAAAGGCTGGGAAACAACTGTGTCAGAAGAAATGCTGAACACTCCAAGTCCAGATGTCTGTGTGAGCTATGACATAGCAACTGTCAGTCCTGGTAAGTGGCAAGTGACATCTATTTAGATGAGCTCCACTCAGTCCATGATAACAAAAGCACTTCACCTCACTAGGCCCTTCCGTGGAGACAGGAACATCTGACAATGGCACAGTGAAGAGTTTAGCTGTTAGGCTGCTACTCACTGCAGACACAGAGCTTCTCCTCACCACAGAGAGCTTCTCCTGCAAACACAGAGAGCTTCTCCTCTTTATGGCTGATCATCATGTCCTCTATATTGAACAGTGGGTGGAATGACACTGGCTTAATAATAAAAACCTACAGAGATAAACAAGCGAAAAAATAAAATCATGTATCTGCCACCAACCAGCATGTCCAGCACATGTTCTGTTTGAAAAGGGAGAGCCTTGCCTTCATGCTAGAGAGTCACGGCAAGAGAGATCAGCCTGCTCAGCTGGGAAGACACCAAGCCCTTTCTAAGTAGCTCAGAGTCAAACATCCTTAAAACCCATTGTGGCAGGAGCAACAGTGTCCTCAGAGGTGAATGAATGTCCTGCAGCACTCAGAAAGGCAAAAGGCAACACTGCTGAGCACTTGTGTCCACAACACATGGGCACATGTTGGTAGCAGTAACTCTGGGTATTGTCACCACAAACCATGGGACATCCTCATCCACCCACAGCTCGTCACTGACACCAACAGTGCCTTTACCTGAAAAGGAGTCAAGAGGCTCTGTTCCACCATGAGGCAGACAAGCAGAACAGTACAGCTCTGATTTTCAAGTGTTCCTACCTGCTTTTTTAAATTCTAACAGTGTTGGTGCTCACTTCTCATGCCCATTTAAACACCATTTTAACCAACAACTAAATATAATAACTAAGAACAGTACACTAAACCAGCAGCATAAAGCACCCTGATTCACATCTCTCTGAATGGCAGCATCTGTACAGACTGGGCAGAGGGGAAAACAGGTTCTTCTCCATGTAACCTGGCCTTGGCAGAAGCAGCTTGGGTGATTTCTGAAATCCCATTGCCTAGCACCAAGCTGGCAAGAGAAGAAATAGACTCATCACTCTCTCTCTTTGCTAAGGGATGCATTCTATATTCATCTGCAATCAGGAGAGAGAAGAAAGAAGAGTTCTTTGAGCTTTATGCAAAGTAGATTGAAAATTATCCAACTATTTAAAAATTACTTTAAGAAAACCCCAGAGCAGCAGTGATGAGCCTCTGCATCGGGAGAGAGCTCCCACTGCCTGGGGGATGTTTGTGCTGCCCAGCCACAGGCACTCCTTGGTGCACAGCCCCACTCACACGTGGGCAGGGTGATGCTCCTCAGCTTCATGGGCAGGTTTGCCTGCACCAAAACAAGTCCTAAATGCATGTGTGACCCCATGGTACTTGAGATGTGATTCAGGGCAGCCTGGCCCAAAGAGAAGGGTAAGAGCCTGCACATGGAAACAGCGAGGAGTAGCTGCAGTAATGAGTAACCCTGTGAGAGCTGATTCACATGTCTGTAATCTGCTCCCCACAGGACTCACAGCGGTTCTTTCCAAAGATTAGGCAAGAGTATTACACTTCATGGCAAAACCATCTCCCACTGACTGAGTGCAGCACTCCAGTGAGCAAACTCCTCATGGGAGAGCAGATGCTGGCCCTGGCAGGTGTGCATGAGGCCAGCCCCCACTGAGAGACTGTGACCTGCTCACATCCCTCACTTCAGGGTGCAGCACCCACAAGGTGCTCCTCTGCCCCTGGTGAGGAATCTCCTGCCCTCCACTCTTCCTGCTCAGCTGAGTTAGATGGGAAAGGATTCCCAACACAAATAAGCAGGCAGACAGCCAGGTTTCCAAGCCCCTTGCCAAAGGGGAGACCGTGCTTCTGCTTTTCCAAGTGCTCTGTGATCTTGCCCTTGCAAAGCTTCTGGAGGCTTTTTCCTCCCACTGCTCATTAGCAATTCATTGAGTGGTTTCTACAGGTCTGAAAGGGAACAAGACAAACTTTTAACACATGGGGTGGAAGAACTGCAGAAGCCTTCCCAAGAGACCATCACTAAGCCCAGAGCAATAGGTTCAATAAACTGCTGCACCCTCCAAAGATGGCACAGCCATGGTGGTCACAGGGTAAAAGAAGCTGCCATCTCCTAAGGATGAAGAGCTGCACATCTTCCAAAGCTCCCCAGACATCTTATTAGACTTCAGGAAAGTTACTTCTCTTTCCCAGTCTCCCTCTCTGTGAAGTGGTGGTAAAACTTCACAGGATGCTCAATTCATTAATTCTGAAAACATTCAAACACAACAGTAAAGATTCTCTGTAAATATGCAAACCCACAAACAAACCAGTATTTGTAGGGGAGGAGAAACCACAGGTGGGGCTGAGAACATCCAGAATTTGCAGTCTCCCCCAGCAATGTCCTCCTGCAGTTTCCTGGGGAAAGGCTATTCTGATACATGCACTGCTCTTGTAATGTGAATTTTGTTCAATGGGCTAATATTATTATTTCAAAATTTACTAATACTGGATACAAAACCATCTGTATTCATGAAAACCTGCAAGTTTACAAGCTCTCACACACATAAACAGAAGCCATTTCAAACACTAAGCTGTATTTAGAAAGTTGCTTTGAAAATCTGGCTCTTAGAATCACCTTTGGTTGCTAAATAAACTTCTCTGGAGTAACCACAGCCCACATAAAAATAGTTACAAAACAGCTTCATGACTTTAAGTGGAAATGGGTGTTGGTAAGAAGCATGCTCAATTTTTCTTCACTGAAGTTGAAATGTAAAAAAAATACAATATAAGCTCTGTAAGCAGATTCTTCATGGTAAACAAATATGCAGAGATGCAGAAAATGCTAAGTGATCATTTTTAGAACATTTATTTTTGGCAGGATAAACACTTTCAGACTCTAAGCAACTTCTCTGTGTGTACAAAATCTCCAACTGTGAAAAGAAAACAAATAGCAGAATTTCATTTGTTATAATCAGGATTTTCTTCATGACTGTTTAGAATAAAGTTGGATCACATTTGGAGTGTCTTGGAAATTCATTGTTTAGGCATTAGTCTCCAGTGGTAAACATCCTACAATATGTGTATAATACAGCAACTATTTTTGTACTTCAAAGCCTTCCCTCATATATTGGGAAGGTGCAGGATAAAAACAACCTCTTCTTTTCCCTTCTAGGGAATGATGGTTTCATTGCTTGATTTCACTCAGAAGAGATCCGTGATTATCCCTCACCAGACCCATTTATTCATGTAAAAATTAGCCCCAAACACCAGACCGCAAACTGCACTTGAGAAATCCAACTCTCTGGAGAAACAGGAGTATAATGGGGGGACTGTAAAGTCCTGGAGCCTTATCATCCCCAAACTGCTTGGGGCAGAGGGCTCTTTTAAATACAGGAACTCACTGTTGACTCTTCAGGACTGAATATCCTGCAGATGAGGAAATGTGGAACAGCAAGGACAGACACTCGGCTGGTTTGAGTGATCACATCTCCATGGTCAGCACGCCACTGCCCTCCCAGCTACCACCACTCTCCTCTCAGAGGAGGCCATTTCCATCGCTTCAGAGGCACAGAAAGTAAGTTCAGGAGCAGGGCTGAAAACTGCATTTTCTCATTTTGAACAGCCTAGTGGAAATCTGTCTGCTCAACACCTCTGAAAGCACCCGGCCGAACCGCCCCGCTCCGAGCGTCCAAGGAGCCAACAGCCAGCATGAGTCAACGCTCTGGGAAACGCTGGCCTGCCAAGGTCACGTAAGTCTGTGGCAGGAGAAGTAACAGGATCATCTGGCTCTTGTCCTGCTTCTCAGCCACAAAACTTTCTTCCTCCCCTAACAATTACATATGTGGGTTTCCTTAACAGTTTCTTTTTACATTTCTGTTTAAATAGCACAGGGAAAAGGAAGAGGAGACTTGATGTGGAAAATTCGTTTTGGAAATGTTGAGCAGCGTACACTTGCCAACTTCTGTTCCTCCAGTCAGTTCATTGTCGATGCTCTCACCGAAATGCTATTTTTAGGCTGTACGTCAGATTTCACAAGTGAGACTGACAGGATTTTTAGAAAAATCAGAGGCTTTTCCCTGAGAATTAAATGAGAAAAACCATGTGGGAATACTGCTTCCCACTTTGTGCTGCTGAGGCTCCACCACAGCTACTCCAGGGCAAAGCTCCAAAGGAACCCAACTGCACAGGAGCAGCTTTTCCAGGTGGGAAAAAAAGCATCAGGGGATTCCCAGCATGAGGGAGATGTGCAGGAGATACCCAGCAGGGAGATGTGCAGAACATTGCCATCACGGGGGAGATGTGCAGGTCTTTTACACCTAATGAGACACAGGGAGTCTGAAAATGCTCTGCAGCAAATCAAAGCACAGGCACAGAGCAGGGCTTCAGAAAACGCAGCTTTCTAATAAAATCCCCCAGCTGTTGCTGGAGCTGCCAGGTGGCTCCTTAGGGGCAGAGGCAGCTGCAGAGCCCCTGTGCCAGGAGCTCCCACTGCTGCCCCAGCCCAGCTTGGGCACAAGGGCTCCTCAGACCTTCACCATCACTTCTTCCCACTGTGTCATCTGCTAAGCTGCAGCCTTTGAATGAGAAGCCAGGAATGCAGAGGTGGCACTTTCTGCTGCAGTGAAAGACCAGCAAAGCCTGGAGGCAGCAACAGCCATCTCCAGAGCATTGTCTGCTGAGCACTTGTCATGCTGTTGGACATGCACATTAAGAAATTAGAGTTTCTACATGGTTATTTCCTTGAGCCAACAGGTGTCTAAAGCCAGTTTCCAGCTCTGCTTGCCATCCAAATATAAGGAACTTAGAGCAGGTTTAACTTTTGTTGTTTTTTTGTTTTCTTTTTTAATAGAGAGACTCTGTGTTTAGCATCTTTGCTAAGCCTGTTTTGATGAGGCCATGCACATATTGACAGCCCTTGCTGACAGAACAGAGCTGCAGGGAGGACATCTCATCCACACGTAAACCAATGGCTCAACCAAAAAAGTATTGCTGTAAAAAGACTTACTATTGCAATGCTGCTGAGCAATTTTTTTTCGATATCCACATGGATATTTGAGACTGCTTGATGATAATGCAGATTGTTTTGAATATTTCGGGGTAATTTATCCATAAGAGACTTTAGACAAGTAATCCAGCCAAATTTCAGTTTGCAGATCAGCACGTCTAGATATTTGACCACACAATCCTACAGAGAAAACGTGGTGTCACTGTATTAGTTGAGGGTGGTGACTTCACACAGGTGTAACTGAATGCAGAATCTACCTCCCAAGGGTTTTCTGGTGCTTCCTGAACCTGACAAGATTAATTTAGTGATTTGGAAATCTGTTGCCAAGCCCAACTCCCCAGAAGACTGCATAGCAATAGGAAGATTAAAAGCAGATGGTTCAGCAACCAAGGTTTTCTAGTTAAACTTTTAACAGACTTAAAATTCTTGGGCTTCATATAATCATCTTCATTCTTTCCTTCAATTCAGTGTGTGTTAGTATCTTTGGAGCACTTCCTTCGGACATGAAGCCAAACACA
Source organism: Promerops cafer (assembly GCA_013398275.1). NCBI lineage: Eukaryota > Metazoa > Chordata > Aves > Passeriformes > Nectariniidae > Promerops > Promerops cafer. Next base: position 88,150 of record VZSE01003284.1, on the reverse strand, counting down.
TCATGCTAATAATACGACCTCAAAAAACATACCTTTATGATAGGCTTAAAAAGAGGTTAAGGAAATGTTGATTCTAGCTTAACAAGGCTCTGTGCAATTAGACCATCTCCATGTGGTTATTAATTTCCATAAAAGGATGCTGGAATCTAAAATAAGAAGAGAGACCTTTTCCAGGAGGGGCTTTAGCAGATGAGCCTGTTAAACACAATTCAAACACTGTTGCAGTTGACAAAGGGTCTCCTCTGTTAAGGTGAGGCATTTGAGAAGGGTCAGTGTGGGAGCCGATGGTCACACAGTGCTCCTGATTTCCTGTTCCCCTTGGAACCACTAAACCCCTCTGTCAAGTCTGGCAGGAGTAGGGGTGATGTGGGTCAGGCTGTCAGCATCCCCAGGCCTCTGGAGACCTGTGATGGAGAGGAGCAAGGCAGGAGCAGTTGGAAACAATAACAGTTCTGGAAATCACCTCAGAAACTTAAGAGTTTCTCTTTCTGTCTGCTCCGGGCTCTCTCCTTTCCCCCTGCTCGGACTTCGAGTCCTGCAGCTTTGACCCATACCAGGCCAGCCACAGCTTGTTGTGCCAAGGTCAGGCTCCCCCTCAGGCCAGTAGGATCCAGACCCTGGCCAGTCCAGCTTCAAGTCCTGGGATGATCTCCTCTTTAGATCTTTTCATCTCCAGGGCTAATCACGAGCATTTGTGTGACTGAGACAGAAAAGCAGGCACATCCAAGCAAGTATGTCCCTGGCTGAATTGTAGTGACTCACTCCAAACTCCCAGTTAACATCAGAATGAAGACAGGACAAGTGTCTCCCATTTGTCTACTAGAAATTTCCCTCTCTGCAGAAGTGGCAGCTGAAACAGTCCCCTGGACATTGCACATGAGGTCCAACAAACACCAAATACAAATCAAATACACAGAAACTCTCTGCTGGGAATCTCTTCCTCTGCAGTGTCTTACAAACACCTTTATAGCACCAGAACTAACTTCAGCACCACTTCATGCAGGCACTGAATGCCAGTGCGGAGCTACCAAGGACACGATGCCCTTTCTTCGTGTCACCTGCACTGAACAGCCCCAGGAGTTGCTTTCCAGGGGTCATTTGGGTCAGCCTTCACAGAAGCACTCAGGGGAGGAGGACACCCATCAGCAAATATTTCTCTCCATGTACAAAAAGGTGCTTTAACAGCCTTTCTTGCCCAAGTACCTGTGATACCAGGGCAGCACTTCTCATTACCAGCCCCAGGGTCCCCGAGGCCTTGAAGACGTGGGTCTCCACCACACAGGTCAGGCCCATGTCAGCACATTGCCCACACCAGAATAAAGCACAAGAAGTGTCTGCAGTGCCCCATACTGCAGCCTTCATCCAGAAAACACAGCTGGCCTGATTCTTCCCATCCCTGAAAAGAGACTTGCAGGAATGTCTTAGACTCCCCTCTCTGCTGCCCAGCTCTGCGTGCCCACTGTGTTGTGCCACTCCTTGTGCTGCAGTGAGTCCCACTTTACCCACTCCCAACACCCCTTTGAAGGCAAAGTTAGTTGCAAGAACACAAAACTGCACCTGCAAAAGCTGAGGAGGTCTGCTTTGAAAAACCAAACCCCCAAAATTCATTTGGACACATGAATAGGGCAGCCAAACCTCAAGTTAAATCTTCCATATGAAGTGTAAGGAATCAAATAACCATCCAGAAGAGATGTCTGCAAAATAACTTGGCTCATAACATTTTCATTTGGGTTAAATTAAAATAATTGTAAATCTTCAGTGCACAGCACAAGAGCCGCATTCTGTGTAACACTGTACATATCCTATTAAGCTTTAAGTCAGTTCAATCCTACAAAAATGCTTTGAAAACCAGACTGAGTTGCCCTTCCTTGGGCAACCAATCACACTACTGCAAGAAAGCAGAAGAGGCTTTGTGAGTGAATTTTCTCCATTGTAGTTAACCACAGCTAAAAGAGGCAGGGGAACAGGAGGGGCAGAAGAAACATTCCTCGGAACGAAGTGGAAAAGCACCATTACACAATGCTGATCTCTTGAAGCTGCATTAAACCTCAGCTGTGCATCCGTTGGAAGGCAGTGCCAAGCTGACTGTCTCAGACACAAACATGGTTCATCTAATGATCCATTCTTAATGACTTACAAGTTGTGACTTCCTGGGCATCCTGGAGGTTTAAGGGAAGAAGGTGTCTGGCCTCAAAGGTTCTTCACACACAGGACTGAGCCCTGCTGGCTGCAGCTCAGTTCTGTGGGGAGCAAGAAACTTTGGACATCGTTTACCAGCTTTTTGCTAGATAGAAAAACCACCTCCATTCACAACCCTGTTAAATCGTTGTACATCACTACAGATCATATTTTCATAACATCAGAATGTTCAATCCCACTTTGTTCCCACTTTGGAATGGGAGTTTACAGTGCAGCATGTGTGCCATGGCTCCTGAAAACCGGCTAATTCCTGCCACTCCTCCCCTCACTTTGGATCGTTTTGACTCCACCATCCTGTCTTAAGCTGAGGGCATTCACAGAATTGGTGTGAGCACAGCACAGGAAAACTCAGCCACAGCCTTGCCAGTAGAGCAGAGTCACCACTCACTCCTGGGTCTTTCTGAAGCTCTCATTGACTTTGCAAGGCTTGGAATTAACCAGTACATGTCTCTAGTCCAGCTGTAAACAGAACATTAAAACTCCCACCCCATAGTTGCTTTGGTATCAAGTGACAACCCTAAAGAGGGTTTAAGAATCTTTAATAAAGATGGCACAGAAGGGCAAAAGTCAAGGATCAATTGGCACAGTTCTGCTCATTAGTTCTTGTAGAGGAAGAGTTCAGAGTAAGTTAAACCCCAACACGTGAATTTATTTCCAGAGCTCTTTCTGAAATTGCTCCTTCATATCCTTCAATAAATCTTACATTCCAGCTATGCTTCTCTAATAGATACAGGCATAAATTTTTATTTCTAGTTGGCCAGATTAATGACAAGGGAAAAGGGAAGAATAAAGCAAAAGCTGCAGCTAGCACTTATCTATCTCTGTCCTGCAGCCTTCTTGCTCATTACTCCTGCAACTCTCATATTTAGAGGCAGCTGAGCTCTCCACATGCAGTTTTAATGGAAGACCTATCCCTCAGCATCCAGCTGCAGAGTTCAGCTGGGATCGCAGTTGCAAATAAAAACCAAGCACAGCAATGATAGTGTAGATAATACCTTGTACTGCTGAAACAAGAACCATGCAAAGATTTCAAAGAGCTTTACAGACATTCATAATTTAAGACAATCCACATCCTCCTAAAGGTGATACTGGATCCTCACTTTGCAGATGAAGAATAGAAGCATTAAAAAATTAAAGGATTGAGGGACATGGAAAGCAAGGCAGCACTGAACAATGTCCTGCTCACATACATCACAGCAACCAGACCTTGTGATGGTTTCTGCAGGCACTCTAACCATTGCCACATGCTGCTGAAGTTTGCTTTATCAATTTCTCTGTTTTATTTTCTAAGTCACTCTTGGATACTGTTACCCCACCCCTATTAACCTCATCTTCTCCTCTCTGGACCCTATTGTTTCACAGCAATACCAATTTCACAGCCTGTATCACCCTGTTTGGCAGCCCGTGGTGACACTGGAGACACCATTCAGGCATGACCTGATTTGGTGAAACAGCTACAATGTTTTAGTTCTTTTTGATATATTATACACTAGATGTTATGAATAACTTACTAAGTGCACCCTACTTCTACTGTCTTTCCACTTTCTGACAGTGTACAAGCCATGATTCAGTGAGGTGAGCTGTCCTTTCCAGGAGGAACCTGGGGTGCCAGCCTTGTTAAGCAGGGCCTGCTCTAGCCTAGGGCTTTCATTCAGCACAGGTTCAGTTTACTGAGTAACACTCAAAGTTTCAGACCCCAGTTTAGAAGTTTTAATTGATGCACACAGGAAAGCTGGATTAGGCACTGTCTCTCCTGATGGATCTCTCCCTGCAGACTGTGAGACTGGGGAGTTTAAAAGCAAAGATTTTGCTCTTCACTGCCATAAAATGTATCTTCTCACTCTATAATTAATCCCAGTGAAATTAAAGAAAGCAGTCTTAATGGACTCACCTGTTGTGGTGCAAAGTGCAAAAAGACTGATGGAATATACACCTTCAGAGGTGCAGTTTGGCTTTCCTAATGTACCTCTTTAATGAGCATCTTGGCCTTGGACATCACAGAGCACAGGACAGGCCAGAGAGACAGAGAAGAGGCTTCTGCAACACAGGCAGAGGTGAAGCCGCACTCCCATATACTGAATTATAAATTAAAAAACAAATAAAAAGACAGTCTGTCTCATGAAAAGCCAAACCCAAATATAAGGCTTACTCCAGCCAAAGAACAAGCTGAGAATCCAGTTTGCTGGCCACCTGCTCCCCCTCCTACTCTTCCCTGGTCAAGGGCTGAAGGAGGGCAAAATGGTCTGCCCACCAGTTCACCACAGGAATAACCCTGCACAGGGACTGCTCTAGCCAAAATCAGACCCATGACTCTGGTGAACAAGGGAAGTGCCACAGTCCTCGTACAGGGCAATGGGGGTGCAGCCTTTCCCCTCTCCAGGAATGTCCAACCTCTCACGTGTAGGCCAAGGCAAGGGCACAGCCAAGCACACACACCTGGGACTGGGGGAACAGCACCCCGAACAAAGCAATGCAGAGATGTGCCTTTACCTGCATTTTCAGGTGCCTCTCTTGAGCAATTCCAAGAGCAGCTGCCTGCTGGCCTCTACTCTTACCCAAAATACATCCCTTCAGGTTACAATTTCTTCAAGAGAGCACAGCACCTGAGACCAAACAGAAATTAGTTACAAGTTCATGGTGCTTGAGAGCAGTGAAATCCTAAAAGACAGACTTTCCCCACCAGAAATCAAACTAGCCCTGTGCTGAGGACATAGGGACCAGGTAAGCCATAAGGTGACAACTCAATTGCAACACTTAAGACTCAGTAAATATACAAGAAAAAACTATACTACAGATGCTGGTAAATAATTGTGCAGTAGAACTGAGCTGAGATAAAACAAACAGTATTATGGAGATGAAATAATGATATTTTTATACTTCAAAAGAGTACGATAAAAAGCTGAGATTTTACTGATGGACTTTAGTTAAGGAGTCAGTCATCATTATAGAACAGCAATTTGAATATCCTAGCACAGCACGTGCCACAAGAAAATAATTCAAAGTTTGGATACATTTTAGCTGTATCAATTAAAATTGTACATCACAGTATAACATCAGATAGCAAAACTTATTCCAAGCAAGTATTTACATGGAGCTATTAAATGACAAGAATTTGGTTTAATTGGTGAGTAAATGGAGCTAGAAGTTGCTGAAGAGGTCTCTAGCAACCAAGAAGATCACTGAGGCAGAACAAATTGTTTAACTGTTTTGTGTGTCTGAGTTTTAAGCCTTCCAGATGCAACAGTAAATGCAATAGTAACATTGTCTAATGAAGATGGGTTTAAATAATGGCGTGAGAGGGCAAAGCAGTGACTTGTGTAGCAGTATCTCACCAGGGAAGCAGAGAAGCTGACAGAGTTTCTGCCTGGAAAGGGATGTAGAAAAGTGGATCACTGAGGTAAACTAACGGAAATTCTCCAGGAACAAAGGTGTCATTTAGATATGTAGGACAGCTTTACCCAGACTCAGTAATTTGCTGCAGCACCAAGGAAGTTTAGTGGTACTGTAGGCAAGAGTCAAAGCCCTAGGAGATGGTGAAAAAGGTTTGAAAAATATGGCCAAACAAATCCAGATTTGTCATAAACTTTCATACAGCACTTACTTGAATGGACAAGGCACTGCAGCACCGTCCTTTCCAGCCGATCCAACCCAGAGACTGCTCTGGCAACATGGACACATCCTCACAAGGACTGAATACTTCCCTCAGCACCACTGTTAGCAAAGCTTTACTCCTCCAAATCTCCCAGAGAAGCTGCAACCACCATCTGAACAGATCTATGGCCAGGATAATTTACACCAGCTGGAAATCTGACCCACCTATTTAATGCAAGGGAACAGGCATGACTTCTTTCCTGCTGCATTGACTAAGATCTCCCCAGCTGTACTCTGAGAACACTTTAGGCGTTGGGATATCAACCACAGAAAACTGAGTGGAAATCCCCAGGCAGGAATAAAACATATGTTTAATAAATGGTTCTACAGAAACAGAAAAAAAAAAAAGAGAGAGAGAGAGGGGGAGGAGGAAGAAGAAAGGAAAAGGTTTGCAATTGTGAGATCTTAAGTCCAACCATATAACTGATGACTAAGTGTAATCTTGTGTTTCAAGAAGATGAAGAAAAACATGTTTTTGAAACTGTTGAGGCTGGTGTTCCCAGTCAACAGATATTCCTTTCTTGGCCTGTGAGTGACCCTTTCAACCTGGGCTTTCCTCCAGCCCGTGGGTCCATGGCAATGACTAGAGGGGAGAAAATCCCTGCTACTGGCCAGCTGTGCTCCAAATTACCTTACTCAACTGTGCCTATAAATGTAATTGCATGTTTCCATGAAATTGCATCAGAATGACCTGCTCACCCCAGACATAGTTCATATATCTGTGATCTCTGTCTCCGTAGATGAAAATCTCTTTCTTCTGTGTATGTCTGAAGATTCTGTAAGGACAGAGTCAATTCCTCACCAACCAAGGAAATGGAGGGAGCAGATAGCTCAGATACAGCCAAACTGTGAAGAGTGGAAAACACAGGTAAATTATGTCCTCAAATGGACAATAAGAATATGAAATATGGAAGTGTTTAGAGTTGCTGCTGAGTGCAGACCACAGACCTACATAAACTGGCAGACCTGCACCAGGCAGCACGTGTGGATATGCCACACTGAGCCCAGCTCAGCATCTCCAGTAGTTGATTTCCGTGGGGACAGTGGACAGTGGATATCTAGGGATAACTACAATTCACACTGGTGGTGTACAACAGTGTGAACAAACACTGAGAAAAACCCAAATTCCAGTTCAGGTGAGAGCAGAAATATTTCCTGCTAACCCAGAGGAAGTGCCTGTCAAATTGAGTAACTGAGAACTCTCTACTGTCTCAGCTCAGCCTCCCTTCCCAAATTCCATTAGCATTCACTCCTTCTCATGCCCCTTTTCTCTTTCCTGGCTCTTCCCCCACGGGCTGAAGGAACTGGTACTTGTAATTTCTATGCTAAAGGAGTGCTGTTTCATCCCAGAGCAGCCCAGAGCAGAGCTGTGGTCCAAGCAAAGGGGAAAATCAAGCACAAGCAGAGGCATGAGAGGTGGCTCTGATGAGAGAAGAATGCCCTGGTGCAAACTGCAATTTGGGTCACAGTGTGGCAGGGGAAGGAGAAGATACAAAGCCTCAGATGGCTGGAGGACAGTGTTAGGCAAGAGCCTGGGAGATCCAACTCCAAAAATTTGAATCTAAGACAAAGGAAACCTATGATTCAATTTCAAGATGTGTCAGGTCAGCCACGAAGACAGCTAGAGAGGAGGAGAGGTGAGAATACACCTCCTTTGCTTTTAAAAGGAAAGCCAAAGGAAAAGAAAATCAACTAAATATACCAGTGAAATGGGTAAAACATCTGGGAGGTTATTTTCTTGGTAACAAGCTAATGTAAATAGACCTTTGTATTAGGACATAAATGTGACTTCCACAAAGATGTGAGTGAACTCCCCTCATTCAAAGGCTGCCATGGGCTGGACATTTCCATGGAATTCCCTCCCTGGACCCACCACTGTTTCCTGCTGGGCCCTTCACACGGCAGGGCAGGCCCACTCCTGACAATGACTGAGGCTCAGGACTATTGTAACCACAAACCAAAATGTGTTCCCATTAAAAAAATCTAGATGATAGCAATTAATTCCACATTTTTGTGAATAAATATCATGTGTTTTGCGCCAGAACACTCTGGCTTGTTCGCAGAAGCAACAGTGACACATAAATCTATTTTCCCTGTTGCTCAACAGACCATCTCGCTCTGCCGACCAGTTTTCGCAGGGGAAAATGGCTTTTTCTGTCTCTCAGTCAGAACCTTCAAAGGTTCTTTCTCCCCATCTTCATGTCAACCTGTAGGTTACAAAATGCACTCAAAGCTACTGATGTCAAGGTAGTCCTGTGACTGCTTTGGGTTTTCAAAAGCCACTCATGTGAAACAAATTTATTTCCAAGAGCTGCCCCACCATTTCCCAGGAGTGGTGTCATTCAACTGGAGCCAATGAACAGGATTTCTCCCCTCTCCTGTAGCCAAACCCAGCAGAACAGATGTGCTGTGAGCATCCCTGAAACCACAGCTATGCTGAATGACCCATCCTGTGCTCCTGTGGCACTGCTAGGAAAGAGCTCTCTTCTGGCATCAGTGATTTGTGTAAATGTGGAACAAGGAAGGACCAACACCTCAGCAGAGAATGGCCAAGCCATTCAGAAAAAAAGCTGATATACCCCTGTCTTTTCCCAGCTGTGTTTACTTTGTTTTACTCTGCTGATTTTGGTGTCTTGCATTGCAGAAGTGTAAAACCAAAGGAAAACTGTAGGATTCTGGCTGTTCCAAAGCTTTACAGATGTTTGCTGGCTTTATGTGCGAGAAACATCATTATTTTATTGACCAAACTATTTTTTGTTTTAATATGGAAAATCTCAGTGGCACTTCACTCCATTTGTCTCTTTTTTTCCTTCTTTAGTCATATGATAATGTACACTTATAACCAGTGAATCATCCCCCCAAAAAGTCATAAAGAGAAAAATAGCTTGTATGTATGTCTCAGCGGTCAATGAATCATTGACAACAGGTATAATGGGAATAATTATATACTGCTGAGAAACTTTACCCAAAGCCCAGCTCAGAGGCTAGTTTCAAAACTTCTGAGCTTGTGCAGTTGGATCCAAGGCTGTGAGTGCCAGGTTAGGACGCAGCCAGGAGAATTTCAGATTTGTATTATTACAAGGAAATGTCTTCCTCAAGTGTCTGTTATGTGTTGACAAATTGTTTATACTTAACCAAGCAATAATAATGAACAGTCTAAATAGACATTGATTTTTATGTTTTTAATTCACTTCTAGTGGGAAAATATCCTGGCAACAGAAATATGGATGGTGAGCTTTGGATGCCAGCCACTGCTTTAAAACTATGCTATTTTTTAATATGTATTATTTGGTAAAACAACATATATTTGTAGGATCTAATCCTGGAAGTTCCTACTCCAATGAGTTTCAGCCTTCCAATCAAAGTTTCTGGAATTACACATATGAATGTAAATTTGTAGCAGACTGCATCCAGACAAAAAAAAAAAGTTTCCGTTCCAACGCAGTTTGTGTGCTGCCTTCCTAGAAATAGCTGAAATATAAATGTGAGGCAACATGCTCTAGAGCACAAGTGCAAAATCCTCCTCTAAGCCAGCTCAAAGAACTGGAGCAACTAAAGAAGACCCTTTGGACCACGTCCAGCTCCAGAAGAAGGCTTTGCTTTCCAGTGCAGGGCCATTGGCTATTTTGACGAGCATCTGTCACACAGAGCAGTCAGGGCTGCCTCCCAGGGCTGCTGGCTCCACTTTTCACCTGGATTTGTACCCTGGGCTGAGCTCAGCCCAGTGCCAGCTCTGGCAGCCCCGAAGATTTTGCACATCATTGTGGAGCCAGACCCCACAACCACCCTTGGGAACAAGGACAACAACTATTTATTCTCAGATCTGCTGAAGCCTCTTAGAGAGGAAAGATGCACAAGTGTGCCCTCACGATAACGTAGCTGTGTCCCCTTCCACCAGTGCACAACAGGAATTCTCCTAAAGAACAGAATTCCTCACAGAAGGAAAATTTACAAAATAAATTATGGATTAATCAGATCCATTGTGTGCAGCATGAACCCTGCCATCCACCACAGGCAAACAGAAGCCCCTAAGCATCTAATATACTTTCCCTCCCAAATATCCCAGTGGTGCAAGGATGGTGATCGGCCCCATCCTGCTCCTGTCACAGCAATGCAGAGCTGTGCACCAGCACCAGCAGTAATTCAGTGAAGCTGTAATTGCCCATACCTGGGAGGAGATGGTGGTCACAAGAACTCTTTCAGTGGAGACAAACAGGCACCTTCTGAGAGCAAATCTTCTGATCCATCATGGATATCTGCCTTAGGATAAGCTGAACCATCTTCTGGAGGTTCCCATTTCTCCTTGTCAACTGCAAAGGGAGCATGGCTGCAGCTGTGGCCAGCTCAAACAAAAATGTCTGTCTCCTGGATGCCTTCAGTTGGAGCAGAAATATTTCACCTTTAGCTGAGAAAGTAGTTGAAGAGAGATAGGTGGCTGCTGTTGCATTTCTGGGAAACGCAAGATATTATATGACCTGTTAATTTATTCCAGAGTTTCCCTTTATGCTTTAACAATATTGTTCAGTATTCAATTCAAGTCATAACATTTAATGACTTGTGGTCAGCCCAGCTTATCCTGCATTTCTGTGCCAGCTTAAAAAATAAACAAAGCTGTGTCTACTGAATGGTACAATCAGAGGAATTTACCCTGCTCCTACCACAAAACATGTATCAGAACATACCAACACAATTTCAGCTCAGTTCACAGAACATGGGACTGTTCTTTACATCCTGCTATAGGAGACTGAGAGAGCTGAACAGTTTGTTTGGTAATGAGCATCACTCTTTAGGGGACATGAAGACTGAGGGCAGTTTCAAATTAACACTACTTTCATTTCAAACATGTCCAGTGGCCTCAGAAAGGAGATGCAACATGCTGGGGGCTGCACAGTTACTTGGGACGTGTTTCCAGCGCTGAGCAAACTCAGTGAATAACCTGAATCATGTCCTCACTCATACAGAAAAGCTGTAGGTTTGGAGGGTGCCTTTGTAGGGTTGGCTGTCCTACAGAGGGGCAATGTGGCGTTGTCACATATGAGCCCCCTCTCTGTCAATTCTGTACACACAGAGTGAAAAGGGTTAACTCCACTGCAGGGTAAACTCCGTGCTGCAAATAATTCCCCCAGGAAGAGGTAATCCCTGTCCTGATGAATTTACAACCAAAACGCCTACATAAGGTGTGGCAGGAGGCACAAAGCCAAGAAGAGGTACAGCAACTCTTACAAAAGCATGTCTGCTGCCAAGTTGGGAACAGAATTTAATGCTCAGCTGGTGACAAACAACCCCGAAACAACAATTTGCAGTAGGTGTTCCATACTTTAGGCAATGGGAAGAAAACTCAAGTGTCTTCCTCCCTTAGAGGGTCTACGCATACTCGATTGACTCCAGCACAATTATAAAATAGATTTGTAATTTCTTGGCCTCAAAACCATTCTCTAGACATACCCAGTCTATGAATCTGCTGCACAGACATTCTCCATGTTCTCAGCTTTCTGGTTTAAAAGCCATCAACCAACCTATATGTCTCCATTTCTTCAAAATCTTATTTTAATGTAATTTTGGGAAATAGGACTGTAACTATTTAAAGCTGTTCTGTGGGTTGTGTGCTTTGAAGAAGAAACCATTACCAGATACTTTAGAAAATTTCTATTTATCTTCTGTTGTTCCTCTGCTTTTATGCACCTTTCCTACCAGCTGCTGGACCCGCCTGCCAACCCACCTCTCCCTTCTCCTGCATTCCACATTCAATGGGCTCCTCTGCAGTCAAAAGCTTTCTCCTATCTCGTGGTGCCTTTATGCTAGAGAAATAATTTGTTTGTTACATTCAAAAGGGAATTGTTTGGTCCTGTCTTTAAAAATGTATGACAGAGTTAGAGTCTATTTCTTTTACCCTTTTGCTTGGAAATCTGTACAATTATGATCTTAGGACGAAAGTGCATTTTTGAGTAGATCATGCAACGAGACAGGCCATTTGATCACAAGTGTCTATGTGGAACTTGGAATGGTTTCCTAAAGATATGATAATAAAGGCACAGAACCAAACTATGAGGCCATTTCTGAAAATTGAAGCCCTTATCCCATCTAAACCAAATGGTTTCTGGAGTTGGCTGATGTGAGGGCAAACGGTGAGGAAAAGAGGGAATATCTTAAAATACATTTTCTACATCCTCTTCCCTGTCCTAAGCTATATAGTCAGAGTTTCACCCCAATGGAGGCACTTCCCAATGCTCACTATCTTCTTTCCCTCCTATCCCACAAAAAGCAGCAATTAACTACTGAGCCCTTTGCCTCCCCCTTTAAAAGTCTTCAGCATCCATAGTTCCTGCAGTTACATCCTTGTAAACTATAGATTCATATCTAATAATATGAAAGTTCTTCTCTAGCATCTCCTGAAGCAGGATTTCCAAGCTGTGCAGTGAATATGTATTAACCTGCAGATCAAAGCTGCCCTTGTCATCACATTAATGATCAACCCTTCAATATTATACAACACAGATTCAGCACAACCTTCAGATCCAGCCCTATGAAAATGTCTTCATTTTAAAGAGATGGCTCTGAAACTCCTCAATGACCCCTGCTCACCTACCAGCACCACTGCCTACTCATGGGGATTAGGGGACATGCTGCAGTTCTGTCCCATGACCAGGACATCCCAAAGAAAGAAAGGAAGGAAAGAAAAGAGAGGAAAAAAAAGGAAGGAGAAAAAGAGAAAAAGAGAGAGAAAGAGAAAAAAAGAAAAAGAGAGAAAAGGAGAGAAAAAAGAAAAAGAGAGAAATGAGAGAAAAACAGAGAAAAAGAGAGAAAAAGAGAGAAATTAGAGAAAAACAGAGAAAAAGAGAGAAAAAGAGAGAAATTAGAGAAAAAGAGAGAAAAAGAGCAAACTGGTCTGTGGAAGAGTTCTTGCTGAAGTTTTGGAAAAGCAATCTTTCCTCTCTTCTGGAGGAAAAGGCAGTGCTCAGAGCACGTGGTAGAGGTACCACACAAGAACAGGAGATGAGTGGAGGCATCTGGCAGCAGTGTGTGACACCAGCACACAAATCCAGGGGTTGCCAAGGCAGCAGCACCACCAGCAGTGAACCCCATTACCACCCTTCCCCTACACCTTCCCAAAGCCCCTCAGTGCACGAGACCCTCTGCACAGGGAGGGCAAAATCCCAACCAGCCTTTGCTCATATTTCCTGAGGGCTGCTAAAACCATGTGCTAATCCTGTCAAAGCTCTCTCTCTGCATCCCCTGCCAGGGGTGCACACATAAACCTGCCTCATGTGAGCAGCCACCACAGCACACAGACTAATGGGCTATTTTAGCACAGCTCGGCGTTCAGGTTACCCTGCTGGGTCATGTTACACACCCAGTCACAACACACTGAAATACAATACCACACCAGAACAGATATGTGACAAATTCTCCTCCAACCACACAACTGCCTTATCCCTGTCCTGATCCAAAGTACAGCACTGCAGAGCTCCTGCCAATCAGGCACGGACGCAGCGACACAGGCACAACGTGAGTTCAAGCAGAGGATGGCACTTCAGAAGTTGGGAAGGAGGGAGAAATAAAAAATATATCCTCTTGTTTATCCATATTTCACATGGGTGTTTTGCTATGAGGAATTCCTTTCATAAAAATACACCAAGGACCAAGCACCTGCCAAGGAGGGCAGCTATGGTGCTGCAGGAAGAAGAAAGGAGAGGAGCAGCACCTCCTAGCCCACACTCCACAGCTACTTCTACATTAGAAGCTTTAACAAATCTGCTTTGCAACACTTATTACTTTAAAATGGAATAAAGGCAAGTGGTGCAAGAGGTAGGGAGGATAACATTATATTCCAATGACAGGGACAGAGGCAGCAAATGAAAAAACTTCATTATTGGGAGTCAAAGGATTTCCTCTGAAATCCTGGTTCCATGCATGAGGTCACTGGAATTCCTCAGCTTGCCATTGACTGCTGTGTAGATACAGGGCAGGCAAACCTTGTGCCTCAGTTTCCAAACCTGCAAAGGTAGGAATATGAGCACTTCCCCTGCTTCAGCAGGGCTTGTTGAGGCTTGGAGGTTTGCAGTGTGCTGCAAGATCAAAGGATCAGAAGAGCATTACATATTCAGTATGGTCCACACACTATTTGAAGGTCTGGAAGCGAGGCAGGTTGCTTAGCTTGCAAAGGAAAGCAGGAAACCAGAGATTTCACAAGGCCTTTTATTGTAATTACTGGGGATTGGACTGGTCCTCTGCGAGATGGGCACACCAGGCTGGCATCTCCCAAATAGCACTTACCTCAGAGGCACCACAGCTTCAGGATTTGCCCTAAGAGAACCCTAGAAGTGAAGACACTGAGATGAGTCTTCTCTTTGTGAAAACACAAGTTTTTCTGACTTTTGAGAGTCACTTTCAATAATTTGTCTCTTGCAAACTTCTCTGTATCACCCTTCCATTTGTTGGGAAACACACAATATAAATCCTGGCATTCACAACAGTGTCACAGGTTTTGGTACCCTGTAAGGTCTCATATTTCTGCAGAAGCAATAACTCTTCTGCTTGTCACAGTAAGCCAAGGTCTTTCTTACAGCACACACAAACACAGAAGAAAATAAATGTATTCCAGGAAAGCACAGGGATAAACTCACAATTACAAGTGGGAATCAGTGCTTTTGTAAACACACACAGACAAGAATTTATGACACAGATCTCTTTTTCCAGCTACCATGAAAGGTCATTTCAGTCAGACTTGACTGGGGACCTGTGGTAGCACATGGACTCTGTTATTCTCCCTTTCATGCCTTCACAAACTCGTGCTGCTGCCAGTACAGCCACAACAGGTGGGCTTGGTCCTCCCTGAGGCTCCTTGAGGCCACAGATCCCCAAGCTCTGGACGTCAATAAAAGAAGTGGCTTGCTGTTCACCATCATTTCAGGATTTCCACAGTTCCAAACTAGTCTATCATAAGTGCTCATAGTGCACACACCTAAAACCAGTCTCCTGCTTGTTGTTAATTCTTCCTACCCACCACACATGACAGACAATGAATACAAGAGTCAGTAACAACACTCCCACAGACACACACACACGTGTCCATTTGAGGTGCTCCCCCTGCCACACCTCTCCTTTTTTAAATCAAAGTATCTTAAAATGTTTAGAAATAAAGTGTTTGCCAAAGATTAAGTGCTCAATAAAACCAGTGGGAGTCTCCACTGACTTCAGTCAGCATCGGATAGGGCCCCGCGAGCCTCACGCAGCTCTGAACGCGCACAGGTCGCACAGGATCCAGAGCTCTTGACACCCAGCAGGCTCAGACCTCATCTTGCCACTGCAAGCAACTGGACAAAATGGAAGCAAAAATCAGTACAGGTATTTTTTTATGATTTACCCAGGCCCCTGATCTAGGGCTGAGACACAAACAGAAAAAAAAATGTAAAAGATGCAGAAAATGCAGTGAAATAAAATGGCAAAACTGCCAGGGAAGGTTGGGTTTGGTGCTTCAGAAGGTATGATTGGAGTGTGGAAACCTATGGAACCTGGGATGGTGGAAATGACTCAACCTTTTATGAGTATTGCAAGAATACAAAGGCTTACATGAGAAAACAAAAAGCCTTAGAAAAGTAGTCAAATGAAAGCCCATGCTAATGCTGACATTACCTGAGAGCCTCATTACAGAAACAAAGCTTGAGAGCAGACAACACCAATCCTGGACTTTACTCAACAGCAAGGGCAGACAAGAGTTTATAAAAAAAGTTTCTCAGCTGGTGCAGACGGCAAATAAGCTTTTTGGGAATGATGCCAAATGCAAGAGGAATGACAATGAAGCCAAATCTGAAGGAACCAGGAAAGAAGTTCACATAGATACTGCCTGCAAGTTTGACAACAGGACTGAAAGGCAGCACCTTCCAACCCACACACACACAAAACCCACGGGTAGCTCTACATCCCACAGCCTGAGCTGGTCATCTCCTGGCTGGAATGATGTTGGAAGGCTCCACAATCGAGGGACTCAAAGTGGAACAAGCCTCATGGTGTGTTAATTTGATACCTTGGTCAAGTAGAAAAAGGCATTAAAAAGTTCAGTGATTACAAACTGAACCAAGAAGTATTGAGACATGAAATAACACAGAAGCTCTTCACACTAATTAACAACTGTATATGCAAGCTGTGGGACATGGGTGCTGGGGCCTCTCCTGAAGTCTTGAAAGCTGAAGTACTCCAAGGGTCCTGTGCACATCTGGAATATTAGAAATTAATTTCCTTCTAACTCCATGAGGTCCTTTTTGCTAAAAGAAGCTTAAATTGAGACTGGATGGTGTTCTCAGAAGCACCTTCCAGTTCAGCCACATCTTAATGGCTGCAATGCACAAAACACTGAAATGCCACAGGCTGTGACGTGCAGGTGTTCAGGCAAAAGAATCACAGGGGTCCCTACAGGCCTTGAAATCAGTAAACTGTGCAGAGAGCAACTAAACACTCTCACAACTGGAGATGACTTTGGCTTCCTTTGCTGAAAGCCTCAGTGTGCAGCTGGTCACCTCTTCCTCAGAAGTTTTGCTTGGCAACCCTGAGCGTGAAGACAGAACAGAATCTGATGTATGTATGCATATATATACATACATATATATATATATATACACACAGACACATATGGCCCCTTTGTGTGACTCCATGGAGCAAACCAGAGAAGGGATCAGACTGATAAAGGAAGAGAACCTCTCCTGGAGCATTTGCAGCTGGCACTGTGGCTCAGTGACCGACCAACGCCATGCATGGTGGGGAAGCTCAAGGCAGAGGTTCAGCTTCCCAACCAAACAACAGCTACAGAGAAACCACAGCTCAAGTAAATTGAGGTGCAGAACTCAGGGAGCTCTCAGGCTTGCACAGTTCTCTGCATCCCTTCTGTTAGGCTGCTACTGGTAAGTAATTCTACCAACTGACTTAGTTGAGGCAGCGGTTCAAACCAGAATATGTCCGTACTCCCAGTGACCAAAGAAGTGAAGCTGTGCTCAATAATCCCAACAAAATTATTCTCCCGATTTGGGAAAATATCTTTATTCCCAAAAGTACTCAGAAACATGTTTAAATTACACTGTGTTTACATGCCACCCTGTATAGTGAAGGTATAAGCATGGACTTAAGAACCTTGTGCTGGGTATTTGAAGTTATACTGGGGAGTCAAGGAGAAGAGGAATATGCTTGTCCTCCTGCCAGGTCTTTTAAGAAACACTAAAAAACCCCAGACATCATTAAATAGTAATATCATGCTGTGAATATAAACTAAAAAAAATGTACCAGTTGGATACTATGGACATTTACAAAAGTATATACTGAAATGAGGGACAAAAAGGACACTGATAATCTAATGACAAATAAATATAATAATGCATCTGTACAGCATCTTCCAATCTAACATTCAGTGGGAAACTGGTATCCTCACCTCCCAGAGAGAAACTGAGGCAAAGAATGGTTATATGACTTGCAAAATGCTGTATCAGATTTGGGAAGGCGCCCTGCGAGGTGACTCAGTGATCTCTGCCCCCACACACCAGCCAGAGGAATTGTTTCCAAGCCAACACCCAGGTCACTAAAGCTGATAAGGACCCAGGGCAAGGGACACTGCTGCTTGTCACAATCGTGTGTCCAAGCCTTGCAGATACCTGGTTCAGTACAGAGGGTGACTATTTCTGATTAAAAATTTAAAGCATAGCACAGCAAGCCCACACATCTGACAGATCCCAAAGTCTCATCTGGAATGAATCAGTATCAATTCAGACTTTATTTAAACATATTGTTTAAATACAGCTTATCCCTCCTGATGCTGGGTTGAGAAGTTCAGTCTTTCAAGTATACTCTCTTACACAGAAATTTTCTTCTCTTTAGGAACAAACACACGAGTGCAGAATTACAGTGGTCAGATTTCTTTATCCTACTATGATCAATCTGTGTTGCTTTTCACAAGACATCAGACTGATGTGTCTGTGGAACTGTACCCACCACACCACAACAGCAGTGTTTGGGAATAGTGACAGCAGGGACCAGATGAGCCTACAGAACATTGTGCCACATGCATAATGTACATAGCTTCAGTACATGGAGAGAAAGCTCCCAAACTTCCTGAGCCAAGAGAACTAAGAGCAAAATTTATAGATCAGCTATGTATTTTATAACATTATGTACCTCTGTGACAAACAGCAATTTCCTAGAAATTCACAGTTCAGCTTCCAATAAATTTGTCCTCTGGACTATGTTATTTGCTGCTGTGACATCAGCACTCACTCCTCCTGCAGCTCCCTTGAGTGACCGCATAAAAATGCTGGTTACACTGATGGCACAAGATGCTCCCCCTGAGATAGAAAACCCTTTCATCAAACACACTTAGAGCTTATCTAGAGAAGGCATCATGAATTAAGGAGCCGCTCGATTAGCTCTGGTCAGCAGATCAAGCAGTGCAGTTTGTCCCCACTCAGCAAAGCAAACACAAATCCTGAATGGCAGTGACACGCCCAAGCCTCAAATGAGCAGCGTGCTTAAGCGTTTTCTGATTGAACCTGGACTGCAGCCTGAGGACCAACAGAGCACCTTCTGCCACCTTCCAGAATGTGGAAGAGGACCTGGCTTAGAAAAGCAAGTGCCTCTACTGATTTCCACAGCACTTTTCCTCTTGGGTAATCATTGGCAAAATCCAGCTCAAGAGTACCACCTAGCCTTCCTCCAACATTTTACAGACATTAACCAGTGAGCTCAACATCACCAAATTAGGTAGCTATCAACTCTTGCACTTGTCCTACAACAGATTTAAAGATGGACTGAGGACCAGGGAGGTCAAACTCTACCACAAATGAAGGGGTGCAAGTAATACAGGTTTTTCTGCTGTGTCCCACACAGCCTTTGCTCAGAAGGCAAATTCCCCTCTCTGCCCTCCTCCTGTGCTCTCTGACACAATCATTCCCTCTGAATAGCCAGTGCCAGAGCTGAGCCAAAGGGACTGACTGACTGACTCAGCAAGGGATGCCCAAGCCCTTGCTGAGTGTGGGAGACACCAGTGTCAGTCCCATGACACTGCCTCGGGAAGGGGACAGCTTCCCACAGCCCTTTTTCCCATAATGATGGACTGGGGAATGTTTGTGTGTTCAGGAATAATCACAGTATAATGTCACAGCCCACCCTCAGTACTTTATAACCCCCCAAAACCACTGACTCATACACACTCCAAGTGGTACCAGCCTCTCCACAGGCCCACTGTGCCCACCAGTGACACAGCCCCTTCTGAGCTGAAGCAGAACAACACATAACATCAAACAGCAATATCTTCTTATAGTTTAGCCCAGGAAATAGAGGATATGAGCCCACTCCAGGAAATACAGGGCATAAATTCCACTGATGGGTACCAAAGCACAGCTCTCCCACATAGCCTGGATAGGGGGAAGGACGATGTAAAAGCACCTATGTGCTGTCCTAATTGCTGCATTGCGCTGGCCAGAGGCAAGGCAAACTGAGACTGGAAGCAGCTCCACTGCCTGTGAAACAGCCTGGTCACAAAGCAAGGACAGAGAGACTCCTGGCCATGAGCTGGGAGGCCTCAGCAATGCTGGTTTGTGCCCTCAGGACTTGGTGGCCCTAACCTCTGACTGCTCAGGAAACCCTCCTTCAATGACAGTGTAAACACCCAGAGTTATCCAGCCTGGAATCGTGCCAGACCTCTGGCATGAAATTCCTTTTACTTGGAGGAAAAAAATCCAGATGATCTGAGTGAACAAGAAGAGACATGTTGCAAAGGCAATGCAGGAGATCTGGGATTTGTTCTTAGCTCCACCCAGCCCTGGTGATCATAATCCTTTGTTTGCCTTTTTTTTTCTATTTAGATTGTAAGTTCTTCAAGACAGAGACAGTCTCTTGGTATTTGTTTATACAGAGTTTATACCTCAGTCCCAGGGATTACTGCAAGAAGAATAATTTTTAATGACCACAAATCACTGCAACCCCTGTTTTAGAAATCTTCTAATGTGTGTCAAATAGATGTTCAAAAAGACGCTCCAAACTGATTACAAGGTCTGAGATACCACAACAGCTCGCCACGCCAGTTGCTGTCCAGTAAATCCAGCTAGCAATCAAATCCCTGTACTCTTGGCTGTAACTTACTTTCTTGAGCAGACTGGCAAATGAGTCTTAGTGTGACTGGGAGCCCTGTGCCTTTCCTCCCACAGACTCACACTTGACAGAGAATTAAGAGAAGTCATTTCTCTTTTTGCTACATTAAAAGCAAACCAACAAAAAGCTAACAAATAAACAAAAAAACCCTAACCAAAATGAAACAACAAAAAAAAACCCCTACAATCACAGAGAGGGAAATTCAACACTTCACAGGAACTTAGACAGACAGAATTCTCTTGTACTGGGAGTTTAAAATAAAAGTAGGAAGTCCAAGGCAGGGCTGCTGACCTTAAAAGTGTACCTGGGGCACAGGCAGGAAGACAGACAGGAGAGAAAGAAAAGTGCCAGGAGCGAGAGGGACTCTCTGAGCAGCATCTGTAAACACAGAGCTGCATCTTGACTTTTCTTTTAATTTCTGAGCAGCAGCATCAAGAGGGAGCGCCAAGGGATGAGAAGCAATCCATCTCTGAGCCCAGGCAAACCCAGAACCCAGCATGAGCCTTACTGCCAGATTTGTTTCTCCAGGACTGCCTCCCTTCCTCCAATGGCTGACCACAGCTCCTCCACCTTCACTCATGTGCTACAGTTACTTTAGCACAGTCCTAGAACGAAAATGCATTAATAATCAACAAATTCCATAGTTTCAAGAGGTTTCTCTAACCAACAAAACCCTGCCTCAGACAGTTTTTCATCCTGTATGTTCTCCAGAAGTGGTATCATGAACACTGCAAGCTTTTTTTAAAGGTAGTTTGGTTCCCTGCAGTCACTACCTGTCTTCTCTTTAGCACCTCTCCCCTTCCTGGGGAAGCAGAGTCCAATCCAAACAGAGCTCTGCAGAGATTAGAGCAGATGAGATACAAGTTTGCTGTGTGCAGACTGCAGATCCAGGGTTTGTTTGGAAAAATTACTCTGGTTTGCTTCACGTGTCCGTTCCAATTGCGCTTCTTGCAGTTGAGATAATTAACGTGCTTGAGGAAAAATTGATTGTTCCCTAATATTTGTTCAGCCCTGTATAATGAAGCTCATTTTGGTCCTGAAGTCAGTCCCGTTCAAGTAAAGTGCTTGTTTGCATTTAAGATCTTACGGGATGTTAAGATGAATCAAGGTGCTTGGGGCTGTCAAGTTGAAAGCTTAATATCTTCAAATTGCTGTCCAGGTTGCTTTGAAATATTTATGTAATGTACCTTTCTTTCCTGGCAAATTACCATTAATGGGAAAGGAGCTTAGAATTATCTACCAGAAGCACTGAAGTCCCTTTAATGGTAACAATTATTCATTCTAACTTTTTTTATATACAATTGTTCCTGTAGTATCTTCAAAACACCTGCAATTCCAGCAAATGTTTTACGTTAATCTAAACTCTGATTCTATCTTACTAATTTTTCTCAAAGATGCTGCCTTGAGGAAAAAGTAGGCAAAGCAATAGAAAAACACTGATTTCACTCTTCTGACTGTGCATTTGATGCAGAAAATCCTCTTGCTGTTTTTAAAAAGTCTGAATCTGCTTCAGTTGGAAAGCAGACTATTCAGGTATCAATCCAAGACTTACTGAAGCCAAAAGAACATATTCAAAAAATTGCTCTTCAAACGGGTTAATAAGTCAACAGTGGATATTTTCATATGGAGTTATTAAATTTTAGACAATTATCATAAACATAAAAGTCAACAGGCTTTCTCTTAGCTACCTAAAATACTCAGTGTTTACTTAGAGTTCATTTTTTTAAAAAATAACATCCATTTGAAGAAAATAGTGGATTTTCAGTGAAATAATGAAGAACAAAATATTTCCATGCTGAAATACCATGCCCCACATGGATCCACTTGCTGAGAGTCAAAGTCTCCAAACAAAACTCATTTAAGAGAACTGTCAAAAACTTGGGAACCGAAATTATATCAGAGAGGAAGGGTGGTTTGGAAGGGTGCCAGCAGGCAAGACATTTGTGAGATCTGGGTGAATTCCCTAATATTGTTGCAGAATTCCTGCTTGAGCTTGGGTGAGCTGCTCACCCTGTGCAGTTCCCACCTGGAACACCGACCTACCATCGCCTCTGCCCACCCCAGCCCTCTTCTTTGGAGTGAAGAAAGACTCCCTCAAAACACATTAGCACAGTGCTTCTTAGCACAAAACAGCTTCATTTTGGAGGGGGAAGTTGGCCACCACCATAATTCAAGCAGCTGCTGAGCACAGTGCAAGCCTTTGCCCTGGTGTGAGTGGTGCTATACAGCCAGGAAACAGCCACAGTTCTGTCATGTATCAACCCAAAACAATTCAACTTTTTTTTTTTCCCTGATGTCCCCTAGGCAATTTCAGCAATGCACACTAATTCATACTGTGGTCACAGAGTCATTTTACCAGAAACAGTGAGGGAGTCCCAGTTCTGCTGGGCCACCAACCCACCCCAGAATGGCACCACGGCAGCTGCTCCCCGAGGGACTGGGACCAAGGTAAGGAATCTCCTGCACGAGTTCAGCAGGTAGCACGTGGGTGATGCTGCAGCCTCCTGTGCTATGGAAAGCTTTTAACATTGATAGGTCCCAATATCAAGACGGATGAAGCTACAGAAGAAGTGTGGAAGCCAATGGAGATTGTTTGCAGCCATGAGTTGCCCCTTTTACTGTTCTTTTAATATTCTGTCTGAGCATTAGGTTGAGGCTTTTTTGATTCCATCCAAAACAAGAGGGAAAAGCTGCCTGTCAGGTACTTGCCCTTGCTGAGCTGGAGAATATTTCAGAGAAGATGCAGACCCAGAAGGATAAACTCTGGGCACTGAAGGGCTGCATGAGAGAAACATGGGATATCCAGTCGTACACTAAGTTCCAGGGATAGAACAAGCTCCTGCACACCTTGATATGAAAGTTAGTATAATGTCCCCTAGGACCAGAAGAAACGTGGAGATAGAAGACAATGGAATAAAGTTTTTAGGGAAAACACTAAGCACTGCAAATACACAAGCACACTGTAAATACTGAGGCATTCAGCCAGCTCAGAATGTCTCTATTTTCTTCCTTATGCCAACTGCAGTGAATAGCAGGATGCTGAGACGATACAATATTTTCATATGAGAACAAAACAAAACCAAACCAAACCAACAAAAAAAATGCAGCCCTCCCAGGAACCACTGCCTGTTTATGAAAAAACAAGCCATTAAGGCTCTTGGGGAAATGGAATACTCTGGTCCCACCAATAGTGAGCAGGTAAGTAGGAGTGAGATGTAAAAGCTATGTAGGACACTGCAACAGAGCTGCAGCTCTTTCGGAGTCGAGTGCAAGTACTTACCTTCCCAGTTATGGTTTCAAATCAATCTCACAAGCCCTATATTTACCTGTACTTGTGCTCTGGCCTCTCTCAGACTGCAGGATAGAAAGGTTTTTTCTTTTTTTTGTAAAGGGATGTCTAGACAGTTGTCTTCACATCAGACAAAAAAGCGATCACACAGGAAATTCAAAGGAAAATTGATGTGGGCTGCTACAAAATAGAGGTATTCAGGATGAAGATGGCAGTTCTGTTCCCTGACAAGGTTCTCAATGTGGGGTGAGTGGCCCACCTGCAAATGCCAACCAGCTTTCACCATCCCAGCTTTGCTCCCAGGATGAAGAAATTCAAAGGAATCAAAGGAATCCTTCAATTTTCATCTCAGCTCCACTGATACCAATGAAAGCTGCCCCATGTAAACCACTGCTGCATCACTGAGTGTGACACTGAACATCAAAATCACCCACACGGGACTCAGGTCAGCACTGAAAGAGAAAATCCAATGGAATTAAGTGTAATTCCCATCAATTTGTAGCAAATGAGTGGAAAACAGACATTAAATTGAGTTTCTGTTCCTTCCCTCTGTTAAACACACTTAAAAAATAGATCTTTGAATCATCTCATGATTCATCACAGCATAATACGATGTATTGAGTGACCTATCTGGTTACATGGGCAGGTGACACATGAGTGGAGCAAAGTTTCAAGAGCAAGAAAGAATTTGGCTGTGTCAATACAGCAGTGTCAGCCTGATTCATTAATTTTCATAGTCACTATGCCTCTATATGAACTAATTAAAGAGAATTTAGAAGTATTTTAAAAATTTTTTGGAGCCACACTAACTAAACAAGAAGAGCTTTGATATATATTTTATGTTCCAATATTTCTTTTTCCTCCTCAGGCTGTATTACAATCACGATGGACAAAAACCTAAGTCTAGTTCATCAAAAATTGTCAAAGTTGCCGTGTATGAAATGGATGGATTTTTCAGTTTTTCTTTGCTCCTTTTTAATTTATACAATATGTAAAAATGTTCATCATCTTTCCCTACAAAGATAAATATCCATAGCCTTTGACAAGACTTTAAATGAAAAATTAAACTACAGTAAAAAAAAAAAAACTATGCATTTAGAAGAAAAATGAATTTTGGTAATGTTTAAATTTTAGATAAAAGACCATTTCTCAGTTAAAATCTTCCCCCCCAAAAAACCCAACTCTTTCTTTTTGCTTGTTATGCTTTCACAATTCTAAAACCCACTTAGGAAACAAGAGAGGAAAGAATGAAGGACAAAGAGGTTCAGACAGGAAACGTATCCACCCCCCTTCAAAAACTCAATCAATTTACATCAAGTTCTCAAGCCAATGTAATTTATAGTGTTGGTCTTAGAGTTATAAAATTTATATTTAAACATAACTTTAGCTAAAGACAGAGAACTTGCAATTAATAATTATATGCTTAAATCCCACAAGAAAGTTTTATTGTTTAATATGACCATTTTAAGGCAAAAAGGATTACTGAATTGCTGTCACCCAAATGACAATATTTTAAGAGACTCTAGGAATAACTCTTCTAGAAGCAATTGCTTCATCTTCTATAAAAAGTCATGCAAGGCATTCAGTAAGACAGTATTCATATCAGAGAAGCTGAAATTCCCAGGGCAAACATGAAAAGAGGATTCCTCATGAAGCTTTTAATGGTTCCATAACATTTTTTCTTGTCTCTTTTTTGGCTTTCAAATAATATATATAATTTTTTACTGCCAATAAAGTTTACCGGTATTTTCATGCCTAACGGTCACTCATGGTGGAAATCAGAGCAGGGATTAAGGAGGATGCTATTTTTATAGTTCTTCTGGCAGAAATTGTTTCTCCTCCATGCAAGGAAGTGAGCTGCGGCTGGCGTGCTCTCCTACAACAGGTAAAGCATGGCTACAGGAGACAAAACCAGCAAGCCTGGAGGAAGGGCTTAGGCTTGGGGCTGCTCTTTATTCACCATGGTGTGCCACACAGGGTGAAAGTCATCCTTGTAACAAGAAACAAGGAAAGAAATAAGTACGCATCGTGCACGCCTTGTTTGGAGAGCTGAAATGGGAGCTGAGCGGCAGGACAGCTTCAATATCATCTGATGAGTAAAATCCAATTAATAAAAGAATTGCAAAATCTGCAAAATCAGAGCGGCGGGCAGAAAATCTTCATTTCCTTGCAGTAACTCTGAGACGGGCAGGCAGGGCAGCAGCCACTCACACAGCTCCATGTCAGGAGTGCCAATTACCCCCTCATTCAAAAAGTAAACTTAAAAGGATTTCTGGTGAGAATGATCATGCTTGGCAGACTCTAACTAGGCAGTGATGTGATCATACATGTGCTCCCTGTAGCTTTGGCGTTTTCCTTGGTCATATATTTGCTGAACTTCCTCTTGTGCAGCTGTTCCCATTCCCCAGCTACAGCAGGCCACTGTCTCAGCAGCAGCAACAACAAAAGAGGCAAAACCCATCCAGTTATCTCAGGAGAAGTATTAAATGATGTAGCGTTTACCACATTTGAAGTAAAGACCTGAACTACAAAACATTTGGTGCACAAGCCAAGGAACCATGACCAGGCGCGGAGGCAAGCGCCGGGCCGCGGGGCCCGTGCGGCGGGACAGCGCGAAGGCCCAGCCCGGCCGGCGCTGCCTCGGCTCCCCGGCAGGAGGTAATGCTCACCGTGTGTCTGGACACGGGGGCAGCCTCGGTCAACACTGGGAGGCAGAGAGGAGCTGGGGTCGGAAATAAGTGGAATTCCTGAGCCGGTCGGAAAGGCTGGCGGCAGCGATCTCACAGACTTCGTGGAAGCAGGCGTGTTGCTTTGTTTACCTCAAGCTTTATTTTTTAAAGCACCATGACAGCTCTGAGACTCAGTCTGTCTCAGACTAATCTATTTTCCCCTCAACACCTTGCAGCGAACCGTCCGCCCGCTTCCCGTCCAGGCCGGGGTCAGAAGCTCCCGCAGGGCCGCGGGGCGCGGGACGGGCGGCGGGAGCAGCGCGCCAGCCCGGCCTGCCCTCTGCTGTCCCGCTGCGCGCCCGGGAGCTCCGAGCCCCGAGCGCCTCGGCACTCGGCACGTTCCAAAACCCACAGCGAGCTCCTCCAGCACGCCCCACCTCCTCTACCTGCAAGGCAGCGAGGCCTTGAGGAACCAGAGCAACTGAACTGAAACACTGCTTTATCTACTTCACTTCTGTACAGGTTTGAAACGGGAGACTCCCATTTCTGCAGGGCTCTGGGCAAAATAAACTCCAAGGCACAACAATGATAATCCCATTAAGCAACGAGGATTTGTGAGCTCTGTGTTCGGCTCGGTTTCTCCCACCAGCATTTTACCAATATTTCTAACACTAGAGATTAAAAAAGTCATGAGTCAGACTTCTTAAAGATCAGAAATCTGTGAGTTTTTAAACATCTCAATCCCCAAAGCTTCCTTGGAAATCACAAAGACAAGAAACTTGCCGGGTTTTTTTACATGAAAGCTGAGTCTTATCAACATCTTAACTCTAGGTGCTGGGGCTTTCCAAATAACACTAATTAAGGCAGTACTCATAATAAGATCCTGAGAAGTGATCCTACAATTTTTGTAGGATAAACAATAATAAAATCAAATATTGCTATAATTCCAACTAGATGTGGGTCTTCAAAAACCTCACCCAAAAAATCCTTAACTTTTCCCAGTTTGTCTTCTATTTAGATTGTAAACTTGCCGGGGCCAAATCTTTCCCTATTGTTTATGCAGCACATGGGGATAGTGAACTTGTTGGGAAGTTCTGGACATTGACATAAACCAAAAAATACCAGTGTGCAGGGAATTTTATTTTGAATCTAAAAATACAGGTGGAAATTCCCTGATGGGAACTATCAGACTTACTGTGCACATCCAACTGTCTGTATTAGAGAAACTTTCTTTTTCTGGAGGTTTTGGACTTGGCTGAGCACAACCAAGGCAAGATTCTTCCACTGCAAACAAAAGGATCAAACAAAACAAATCTCTGCCTTTTGGGATTTTACAGACAATGAGGCTAGAAAAATGTGCTTGAAGCAAAAGTGTTTATGGCTCTTCTTGCACGGCTGACCACCATTTCAGGAAAAAACACAAACAAAATGGGATCTAACTTGTGACAGGGACTCTAACTATTAGCACAACACACAGTTAACAGCTCACATTAACAGTTTAACTTGAAAAATCCTAACACGTCCCAGTGATGGGTAGAAGGCAGACAGCAGGGCTTGCTAATTGGGTCATTCTTTACTAGACATCTTTGAGTGGTGGTTTGGGTTCTCTTAAAACTGCTGCCTAATGAAGTAATTCATGGTTAGTATCCTCTTGTCACTTCAAAAATAATTATTTCACATACAATATTAACAAAATCTAAATTTACACTCAATAATTTTCTTCAATAGCCATGCAGACTCAGAGCAGTGATGCTCCCAGACCAGCTCCCTGCTCAAATTATACCAGGGTAAAAGGCAGAAAAACAGAGCCAGCAGTTCATGGCATCAACATCCTCTCTGCTACAACAGCCCAAAAGAGATGCGAGTAGGGAGGAAAAGAAATTGTTAACATTTAGAGGAGAGAAAAGCCCATGTCTGAAGTAAGGACCATGCCAGGTCCTCTTCCAAACTTCCTCAAGTCCTGAAGTAAGAGGAGCACAGACAATGCACTGCCACCACCAGTGACACCCAGGGAGAGTCCTTGCTCAAGCTCCTCTCAACGCCTGGATTTCGGCTGGGAGAATTCAGAGCATTTCAACCCCTCTCCAGTATACATCTGTGTTTATTATTTTTTTGCCTGCACGACTGACAATGAGCAACCCTGTTCACATATTTTCTAAAAGAGAGAGCACAGTTTGTTTATGTGTCAGCTGTATGTGCCAGTCCTTAATATGTCTGGGGTTACTAGAAAATAAATGGACTTTCTATGCCATATTTAGATCCCCCTCCCATCCCTCACCAGTCCCCCAATGTGTTTGTCTCCTTTTTGCCCTCACAGGGGATTTGCAGCATACACAACATTCTGCCCTCACCTCTGTTCACTCTGATGCTCAGAGGGCATTTTTTAAAGTATAGGATATTTTTTCAAGGACTTGACCATTTATCATCCCAATGGAAAAAGTTCTCAATGATTTCTTGAGGATTGGCCCTTCATCAACAACTGAAACAGCTTTTACAGGCTGACAAGATTCTGCAACTTCAACCACTTCCTCACACAGAAGCAACGGAAGAATTTCATCAGATTTAAGGCCTACAGCGACTTTTATTCCTGGCACAGGAACCAGCCTGAAGGGAGCTAAAGGTCCCTGAGACATATTTATAAAACAGCTCAGACTTTTTTCTGAGCATTCAGTTCTCAGACGTGCAGCCTAAAGCTTGACAGGAGCACATTTTTACTTAATTGAATTTTTACACGTAAAATATGAAGAATCCGAGAAATGAAAATTCTAAGTAAAAAACCATCACGTCAAAAAACTGGCCCACACATTGAGGCTCTTCTGCCTTCGACAGGGGCTGACCAGAGCTGAGGAGTGCAGGACCTGCCCCAGCCCTCCTCTGGGGCAGTGTCACTCTGTGACACTGTCTGGAGCACTGTCAGAAATGCCTGTTGCACTGACATTCAGCTAAAGGAGAATTAAATGTCAGACATTCCGTTTTCTCATCCTTAAGGAACTGCTCTACAGGTGTGTCAGGCGCATCCCTCTAGATTAAACTAGACCAAGCATTTAGATGTCCACTCTTCCTTTAGACTAACACAAGCATTAGGTCCAGTGTCAACCTCCAGGCTAACACAAACGTGAACGTGGTAAAAGAGAAATGCTCTGAATCAGCTTTTGAAAGTTACTTACATGAGCCAGGATCTCAGGGGAAGGAAATTCAGCAAGCAAAGTTAATCAAAACATTCCCAGACTGTCATCTTAATTAGCTTCAGCACAATATTTAATGTGGTTGAACAGCATGGGATGGTTTGGGAAACTTAACATCAAGTGCAGCAGGCATGCAGAGCCTCAGCAAGAAAGGGATGAAATCTCTTTCTGGGACACAGCAAACTTGCTGGGAAATTATTTGTTTGCTGGGAAACAATATCTGGCCGCAGGATGAATCTGCTGCCCAGTTTTGGCTGGCAGAGGGGACTGAGGACAGCACTTATTCCTGGCTGGCATGGGATGCAGTCCTTTCCCTTCATGGCCCAGCATGGGGCATTGGGGAGAGCCTAAGTGAGTCCCCCACCCTAAAAGGGCTTTAAAGTCTGGTAGGGGGGGATTAGAACACCTTTTAAATAGAAGGGGATCAAACTTGGGGCTCCCAGATTGGATCCCAGCCTCTAATCCAGTACTGTACAGAGCAAGTGCCAGCATTTCCTCCTCCTTGGGCAGCTTTGCAGACCTTGGTTCTTCTGCCTCAAATCCAACAGCCCAACAGTGAAACATTTTATGTGAGGTGGAGTGGCAAATGGAACATCCTTTTGGACACAAAGGAATTCACTTTTTGGTTGTCAAGCCAAAAAGTCATGCATATGTACAGGTCATTACTGAAATCTGCAAATTAATTAAAAAACCTTGAGCATTCAGACTAATAAATTGGCACTATTATCTGCCCTCTTGCAAATAGGATCAAATGGTCTTTAACTGGTGAAAACCCTATTTTTGTAAATGTAAATGTCAACCAAGAGTCCAACCCAAAATTGCCCCCAGATTCCTAAGGACACTTCGGAGGATCAGCTTTAAAGATCACTGCAGGACCAAACCCTTCATCTTATAAACTGGTCCCATTTCCTGAACATATCCATGAGTGCTAAGCTCAAACTATTTGTCATCTCCACAGTAATTTGAAAAATATATTAAGAGGACCATCATATTAAAATTAAGACTAAAATTTCTGAAAACTCTGGGCAGGGGAAGGAAAAGTTATCATTGAACAGAAACACTAAATCCCTGCTACAGTAATTCACAGCTCCATTTATGCTTTTGCACCATCTGAGGATCCTGGCCCCATGGCTGTTTCAAAGGAGGTCAAGGAACAAGTCTGAGAAGCTATGTACCAGTTTCCTAATAAGATTGCCTTGTCTCACATTTCTGCTGATTTCTTTCATACGTTCAAAGTTGTTACAGCAGCTCATAAAGAGAAAATAAAGATTAGACACCAGCCTTTGCCCTTGAGACCATCCCTGACCTCTGGTTTGCCATTTACATTTATTACAAAAGAGCCTGAAATGTTTTTGAGTCATGGAAAAGCATCTGATGGTTACAGAGGGTTTTGCACCAATAATGTTCTGTTTGCCAGGTCTCCTCAGACAGAACTTTGCAAGGATATTGAAACTCCCACAGTTGCAGGCAATAAACACAACTATGCCAAAGTTGGGAGGAGGAGATGGAGGGGGATGGTTCCTTGCACACCACTGTTTTCTTATCCATCTGGAATTAGGAAAGCACGCCTGAAAGAAAGAGCCAACGGCTTTGGATAAGTCAGCCCAATTCCTCGGCTGTGACATACTCCCTGCCTGCACGCGCGAGAGAGGATGCAAGCAACTCATCTGTCTGTATTCAGACTTTATTTAAAATAGAACTAATTAAAAGATTCACCATGGCAGTAGTAAAAGACTTTTTAAAGGATTTGCTAACCAGACTGGTCTGGGCTGAGGTCCCTCCTGCAAGAAGCAAAGCAATACTGCCTTCAAAATCAGATTTAAGAGGACTTGAGAGTGTTCACATCTGGTAAAATCTGACCCCAAATAAGTGCTTCTCTACAGGCTTGTGTCTTTGAAATCAATGGGAATCACACTGGAGACGTAAGTGTGGTTAGCTGGGAGTCACAGCAACAAGAGGGCAAGATGAGCTCCTGTAAAAAAACATCCTCTCCTGCTTCCCTCCTTTCTAGAGTCAGTTTTCTTCATTTAGCTAGATATAATTTGTCCTTGCAGAATAGCTATAGCTTTCTTTTACTCTGCCCATTGCTACCACATGCTGCACTACAGCCTAGAGGAGAACGATGAGCTATTTCCCATGAGCGTTCGTATATTCGTTTCAATTCAATTTAAATGTGAGCTTCATTATGACCTTGTTAGCACCCCCTCTCCTGTTTATTTTCCATTAACATTCAGCCTGTCAAACTTTATTAGCACAAATGACCACAGAAATTGTGAGCTGCTTGAATTCTTGCCGTTTGAAACGTATTTAGTGGGTGAAATTCAATCTGTCCAATAGGCCAAGGGACTGCTGCTGTGTCCCAGCCTTCTGCTGACTGGCAAATTTTGGGAGTGTTCACAAGCAAAATGTGGTGACAAGAATAAGTCTCTCTGAGTAAGGGAAAACAGAAAGGAGACATGTGACTGCCAGGCAGCAGCCTCAGGTACGCTCTGGCTCCACCACAGATGGGAGAAAATGTCAAAGGGAAGGAATGGATTCTTCCCCACCTCTATCACCCATTAGATAATTAGGAAGGAAAAACACCTCAAACACAATGATATTTATAAAGAGATAAAAAGTGGAGGGGGAAAAGTAAAATTAATTATATGGCTCATGGAGCTCTGCAAACCACCCAAGTGTTTTGCATGCAGCCCACACCATCCCATCTGTCCCACGAGGGCACGACTTCTCGGGTGAACTCACTCTTCCCTTTAGTCTCAGCTAGATTTCTTGTCCCCAGAAGAATATTATAACATATGGTTAACTTTTTTACATAATACCTAGTTCCCAATCTCACACAAAAACTTCCACAATATATGTCATTTTGACATGGATTTAAACATGATAAACAGTGTAATACAATCTCCAGCTGTTTGAACAATTCTGGTTATAAACTGCCTCACTGCACTGTCATCATGCTCATTTCTGCAGTGAGCCTTTGTTTTTTATTCCCCACATTTTTTCCCTTCCACTCCAAGACATTTTCAAAGAAAAATGCATAAATTGAAACTTCAAATCAACATTCCCTTGGGTTCTTTATGCAAAAAAAAAAGGAAGAACCTCAATTTTAGTTTTTATTAAAATCAAAGATGGACAAAATAAATAATATGGCTTCTTTTTTGAAATCTGGTCAGGCCATTCTGAAATATTAGGCATAACTTTTCCATGAATACTGGTAAAGAAGATTTCAAGAGTGGAAGAAAACACAATCCAGAAAAATTAACAATTCTAATATTTCAGTTCAAAATATCCAGGTCAATATTAAGTTCATTTTATTAAATAAAATTATAAGATCAAAAAAGCTTCTAGAGAAAACATCTTGTTTATTAATAACGCTCAGAAAAAAATACTTTGGTTACAAACAATTGCCATGATTTCCTTTTTCAGTTTCTTTTAGTGTAGCCTAGAAGACCAGAAAAAAAACCATTCCCTTTTTCTGTGCAGTTTTAGTAAAATAAACTTAACATCTAGCAGTGTTGATTAGAAGAGGTTAATACCCACTGGGCTGTTTTCTAAGCTCCATTTCTGGAGGTTCCCTGTGCTGGTTGGATATGAAATCCTATCTGCCCCTGCTCTAGTGACACAGTCCTGGCAGAAGGCTCCTGTGCTCCAAATGCTCCTGGGATACTTGAAAATCCTGGAGAATATATATTTTCCTACTGTTCTTCTGTGATGGCCCAGGATACACTGAAACACTGAAAGATGAGCCCTATAAAGACAAGCCCTGAGTCTACCACTGGCTGCAGTTGCAGGGGGTTTATTAAAACCGTTTCCCATGGAGTTAAGCATTTCTTCAGTGCTCCAGCATAGCTGCAGAATGAATTTAAATTCCTCCCTGCCAACCCAGGTGTGGAGGAATATATTTTAATATCATAAGAAACAGAGAAAGGGGAAAGGAGTATTTCACTTCATTAGGTTGCTTTAAAAAGGGGAGATCTAAGATAAGGATGAAGGGAAATTTAGGGCAGGCTTAGGAACGAGTTCCCAAGGGAAACCATGGAAGTCCCATCAAGTGAGATGTTTAAAATTAAACTGAATAAAGCACAAGAAACTATATGGCACAAAACAACCCTGCATGCAGTAGATCAGCTGCACAAAATGTTTTCACTCCTAGTTTCTGTTGCTTTCTCTCATTTGTGTGCAAGTATCGCGGGAGCATTTGCTCCCCCACAGCATCACCCTCACTCCTCAGGCAGCCAGGAGCTCCAGTGATCTTAACTGGTTTAGCTTCATGTTAAATTCCTGTCTATAAACACAGATGGACACATTATTATAGGCTCATTTGTGTTGAGTAACAACTTGTTCTGGACTGGCTTGTAACTTTACACTTTGCTCCAAATGAAGACGACCACTGTCCCAGTGCTCTGCAGGGAAGAAGGAACTGGAGCCTCCCATCATTCGTGCCCTTTGATTTCCCTCTGGCAGCGAGGCATCACCTTGGGAACAGCCAGCAGGTCCCTGGGACAAGGCTTTAAGAGCTTATGCTGCTGGAGGTCAGCAGAGGCTTGGTGGCACCCTCGATGGCAGGGCCAGCAGTGAAGGAACCACAGACAGGTGCCTGTGTGGGTAACTTGTTCTTCTCACTGTGCAAACCTGGGGCAAAACTGGTGTAGTTCTGGTTTGCAAATATGATGGGGCTATTCCTTGTGTAAGAGAATTACCAAAATCAAATAGGTCAAAACCGACGTTGGCTCATGCCAGGAAAGCCATTAATATAACTAAATACTGTTAACAGAGAATAAGATACAAATCACATGTCAAGGCTGGGGAGAGGAGGATTTGATTAAAGATGGCCTAACTGATTTAGCAGCAGTTAAGGTTTCTCTCCAACTGGTGCAGTTCATTCCTGCCAGGAAGGAGGCACTGGGTCCAGCTCTCTCCTCACTTGTACCAGCCCTACACTGGTGAAAGCCATCACCTCTGCTCAGGCAGCTCCTCCCAGGCAGCTCAGCACAGAGAGGAGCAGAACCCTGCCCCGAAACGCCTGTGGCAATTGTACAGGATCAGATAAAACACCTCAGGAATGCAGCACTGAGTGGAGCACTAGGTAATGCTTTCATTTCCATCCCTGGCTTACTCAGTGCCAGCTTTCATTTAGACTACACAGTGGTTGGAGAAAGAGTTTTAACATTAATTAGTCTAAAGGGCAGGGATTACATTCGCATTTTAATAGTGTGGAAATGAATTATCTGAACAGGGAGCAACAAACTGTGGGATGGGCTGCTCCGTGTTTTCTGTTTACCAGATGGAAACAGCCCTGGGTTTTCTTTCTACCTACCTCTCTGATCAGCTGGCAGCAACCTGGTGGACACGGAGGCTTCAGCCCTGCAGAGCACACACATGCAGTGTGGGGGATCATTTGTACTGGGGTAGCAACTGGAGGCCCCAGTTGAGCTCAGACCTGTCTGGGATGGATTTTGCCCCACCATACAGTGCCATAAATGACTGCAGGAAAAGCAGATAGCACCTAATGCAGGAGACAGAGTGAAGCCATCTGCCACCAGCAAACTGTAGCTCCAACAGCCCTTTCCCCAGTGCAGAATCCAGACCAGATTTGGGAAATGCATCAAAGGACCTGCATGGATCACACCACTTCCCAGGGTAACCTATCTCACACTGATGATTCTAAGAGTGCTTTAAAACTAGTTATTAATTCCCAATGCACCTGCTAGGGAATTAATATTTTTATCTGCCATTTATCAATATGTTAACTGGGGTCCAGTCCATTAATGTGCTGCAGTGATCAATGGCAGAGCCAGAAACAGAAGCCAAAATTCTGCTCCAGGGGGAGTTTGTTCATCAGATAAATAGGTGTCTGCACATTGTTTTATACCTGCATAAACTAAGGGAGACAACATGCTTGCCTGAAGTTTAACAATGAATCACTGCAAAAGCCTGGAAGGACCCAAAAAATTCCTTGCAGGGGGAAAAAAAAAAAAAAAAAGCTTTATCCTAACACGTCTTTACTCAGGGTGCTTCATTGTTCACATGAGTCATGTGCAGTGCAGCATCCATCCCAAAGATGAACTGCAACAAGGCGCTGCCATGGTGACCATCAGAGTTTTGATTTTTGCAAGGATAATCCCACAGATGAAGAGGCCATGGTTATCTGTCCATTGAACCTGGCAGAAGAATGTGCTGCTGCTAAAAGTGGCCAGGCACACACAGACACTGATTTTCCCAAAGCAGCTGGCAAGAGTGAGGAAGCAAAGGGAGAAGATCTCTGACACAGGGCAGCAGAGGGTCCACCTTGTGCTAACCATGGCAGCCAGGATCTCCTTGGCCTCTCAGCCAGCAGAGTATGGAGCCCTCAGTAGCCCCAGAAAGCCAAACTGGGCTCCAGGGACAGTGCCAGAGCTCTCCCAGTTGTTGAACAGAGCTACGTTCCAGTTGCCATTCAGTTTGAAACATCCAACCTTTGTGTTTCTAGAGTGGAAAGTCCTCAGTGGAGCTGGTCTATTGCTTCCTTTTTTATGTTGCTGCACTGTAGGTCTGGACTGCTGAAATTGCACCTCATGAGCACAGAACAAGAGGCTCTAGACAGCTGCTGTATCTTATTTGTGCCTTATTGCCAATCAGGCTCCTGTCTGAAACCTCAAAACCACAATATCAGCCGCTTGGAAATGTGCAATAGCGACCAACAGGGTAGTGCTGCTTGTTTAAGACCAATAAAACATGAAGTTGGATGAATGCCTCCCACAGAGCTGATTTCTTCAACATTTTCTACACAAAAACCTACCTACTGACTTTAGCAGGAATTGCAGATATGTATAGTTACAAATTCTGAATTACAGTTCCTAGAAATCAGAAACAAAAGCTTGTATCCAGCACCAGAATTAGAGT
Source organism: Promerops cafer (assembly GCA_013398275.1). Classification (NCBI taxonomy): domain Eukaryota; kingdom Metazoa; phylum Chordata; class Aves; order Passeriformes; family Nectariniidae; genus Promerops; species Promerops cafer. The sequence goes on along the minus strand of VZSE01003284.1, from coordinate 52,148 downwards.
TTTGTGGTGGTGCAGGGAACCAACCTGCATGTTCACACCCCTGGCCTGTGTGAGTAACTGCACAAACCTGCCCCTTGCCACTCATCCAGAGATCAGTTTCTCTTTAGACAAGAAAGTGGGGCCATCACATCTGCAGAGGGGGTTGCTTGGATGGGTATTTTTTTTTCAAGTATATCTTGATTTTGGTTACACTACAACTCTTAGTCTTTGAAGAGAAATGATCACAAAGAGCCTGCAAAAAAATCTCAAGCACAGCTGCCTGTTCCCTGGGGAGCTCTCTATCACAAGTACTGAATCTACTTGGAGAAATTGAGGGAACAGCAACTCTTTTGCTCACTGGCTCTCCCAGAAGAGCATCCCACCCACAACAACACCAGAGCATGGAGGGATGAGTGTGTATGGAACAGGGCCACCTGGTGATGGCAGCCTGAGCCATAGGCATGTGTTTCACATATGTACTTACATGATATATTTGGTACACATTTATCACAACCGTTTGTACTGCAAGCAGTATTTCAGTTTCTTATTAGCTGTGGTGGCAGTCTTAAGGTAGGTCATGAGGAGATCTTAAGGAAATAATCTCACTCTACCACCAATTTTGGTTGTTGACAGATACTTCATGCTAAAAAAGGTGCTGGCTTGTTTTGTCTCAAGGGTGCTCATTCCCTTTATAATATAATCAGTATTCCTTCAGGGGTTAAGGCCTTACTGAATGAGTACATGAACATCAGTCTCAGGATTAAAAGAAGCAATTTTCAGCCAGCACAGAGGCACACCCACACACATGACCTGAGAAAGACCCAAGGACACAAAAGGAAAGAAACAGGTACAGTTTAGCTTAAATCTGCTCTCTGTAAAGAAAGCAATGAACATGAGCTCCAAAACAACAGTCTATGAAGGAAACAAAGAGGCTTGGGGAGAACAGTGGAGTGATCTGGAACAAAGGGAATCTGGTGTGTACAAAGAGCAAGGACAGGAACAGCAGCTAAGTGAGCTGGGAGGATGTTCTAGGATGGCACAGAACACATAACTGATGGTCATTAATCTCTGCAAGAGAGGCAGCTCTTCTTTTGTGCCATCTGTTTCTAGTTACAGTCCCAACTCAGCTCTAGGCCTAAATTGCACAATTCAAACTCAATTCCAAACCACCCAAAGTGCTAAAGGTTTTGGAAGGCACAGGAATGGGAGTATCGGGCATAAATTGCAGGGTTTATGGTATTTACAGAAGAGCACCCAATTAGTGCATGCACAAGTGCCAAAACAATACACGTGAGGACCCCATTGGGTCACACTTGAGTGCAAAATTGCTTCACCCATGTACATCACCCAGAAAGTTTATGCAGGAATGATCCAGCAGTTCATGCATGAGCACCCAATTAATGCATGAGTGTCCAATTAGTACACACATGAGTGCCCAATCTGTCTGTGCACAAGCAGCCAATTAACTTGCTCATAAGGGCACAATTAATTAATGCATGAGCACGTGATTGGTTTGTGCATGGCTGCCCAGCTGGTACATGCATGGGCACCCAGTCAGTGGTACACCAGGGCCTAATCAGTGTATGCTTGAATGTCCTATCCCATCATGCTTGAGCACTCCAACACTTCATGCATGAGCCCCCAGATAACTGAGGGGTGTGTTTTATGCATGAGCACCCAATCAGCCCATGCATGAATGCCCATGCAATTTATACCTGAGGACCCAAATATTCCATGAACAAGCCACAGTCAGTTTGTGCATCAGCACCCCAATAACCCACCCCGAGTGCTGCGTTGGGCAGGTTTCAGTAGCTGGGGCTGCAGTGGTGCCTCTGCCAGGTGCTGGGCACAGCCCATGCCCAGCCAGCTGTGAAACTGGTGAAAAAACCCCAAATTCTCCAAAGCATCAGCCCATCAGAAGAACCCTCAGGATCTCATCTCAAATATACTCAAGAAAGAGCAGCAGCTGTAAGCATTTGTGAAATGTGGAGAGAGAGATGGCTGAGGAGATGGGGGGCTGGAAGTGTGCTCTTGGAGGGGAGCAGTCCATGTGCAAGGAATGCATCCCGAGGGACTGACTCCAGGACAATTCATGAGTATTTTTAATTTCTTTAATTCTGCATGTCTTTTACAGAAGTGTCAGGACCGTCACATCTGGAACCAGGAACAGAAGTTGCCTTAGAAGCTCTGAGCCAGCTGCTTGTGATTCTGCAACATGCCCACGAGAACTCAAATCCAGAGAGTAATGACTGTTAGCCTCTAGAGAAAAACCTCACTCTACCAAAATGTATTGGCTTAAGAAGAATAAAGAATGAAGCTCTACAGCCTGTGCTACACAGGAGCTCAGATAAGATGATATAATGACAGGGTGGTCATAAAATTTGTGATCTTATCAGTCCAGCTTGCTTAGGTCTCTTAATCACTGTTAAGTCCAACTTGCACAACTTTCCTTGCTCAGGCACAGAGAAAAACAAGGTGGTATGTATTAAGCCTTGCTCATGCCAATAAAAATGTACTACAGGAATGAATGCATTTATTAACTCTCAGCAGTGGTGCCAATGGTTTTGGCTCAACTGCAATTTCCTGGCCTTGGACATAGGGTCAGAAATCTCTAAGACTGTTGAATCTTGCCCTGCAGTAAGTCTGAGCTGGAGCTGTCTGCCACAGGGGAGAGAAAGCAAAGCCTAGGCAGACCTAAAACATAATATTTTCAGCATTCAAACAGAACAATTTAAACATTTGTAAGAGCAGGGGAAAGGCTGGCTTCAAGATGTTTTGGATAAGTTCTTTGCACTTAGATACAGTTGGATGCAGAGAAGGGCCAGCCAGAGCCCCCTGCCTGGGAGACCTTGCCACAGCCAGGAAGGGGAGGCTGTTCCCAAAAGCACACAGCAGAGCACTGGTGGTCCAAGCCCTTGCAGGAGAATGGCAAGTGCAGAATTTCTTGTAAGGGAAGAGGAAGGCCATTTCTACCTGGCTGGAAACCAAACGTACAAAAGCAAGATTATTTATTATTTACCAGAACCAGTAATTTCTTGATGTAACTGAAAAAAAAAGCTTCAAATTCAGTCCTCTCAGCATTTTATTCAGAAAATTACCATGGAAGGATAGCAACAAGTCCTTACTACCTAGAAAACAGTAAATGTGGGCATAAACAGGCATCATTATTATGTATCATTCCCAGCCACAACTGTCTCATAACTGTAAAAGCCTTGCCATTAACTTCAAGCACCTTCCTCCTCCTCTGCATGCCTGAGCTCTCCTTTGCCCAGGACAGGATGTATTTCTTCATTTCATTGCATATCCAGTGTCTAGAGAGATGAGAGGCAGATAACTCACTAGAGACTACTCATGCTCAAGCCCAACAAAAACACATTTAGCATTTGCCCGTGGCCAGCCAAGCAGGGTCACGGTCAACCTGAGCACTCTGAATGTGTAGAAAGGTGTATCCCACACAGTCACAGTGCTGGCACATCTCTGAAAGTGACTCACCCGAGTTCTTAGAAACACCCATCTCAGTAAAAGACAATCAAAATTATGTTCCTAAGGTCCAAACACTCTGAGCTGTACTTTTAAAAAGTCAATGCCTAATGATTCATGTCCGTAAGGCATTTCACTGGGTCATATCTAACCAACAGCAAATGGCAGGCACAGGGAGTATGTCCTGGCAAATCTGGCCTGAAGCATCTCCTTTGAAAATGGGTCTTGGTCTCCTGAATCCCCAAGCTGTTAACTGATAAATACATTATTAGATTCTGAGGCAAAAAAAGACTGTATGGCTGAAAAATTAGTGGATTTGTGCAGAGGCATTTGGAGAGACATAGCACATGCTCTAAGCACAATTCACCAAACAAGATTTACTGAGGCTCCTGCTCTGCTTTCAAACCAATCCTCTTTACTAGGTGAAGTCACTAACCTCATCAGGTGGAGCCCTCCCATCCAGCCCTGAAGGACAAAATCAGCCAATTTTACTACAGATCTTTCAGAATCAGGTTTCATTTACACCTCTCTGTCAGTTAAAAATCAGGGACCCTTCCCACTGTCTGAACATCCTCTGGCCACAGAAACAAAAGGTTTTACATTTCTACAAGAAGCCTAACAGTTTTTTCACTTCAAAACTAAAATCCATAGATATTGAATATTTCTTCATGTGCTGAAATCCCTGCTGTTACTGCTGAAATTTAACCTATCAGAGTAGGCACTGAAGGGGACCATCAACAGTCTGTGGTTAAATCCTCAAGGGGAGGTAAGGACCTGAACACCTGTGAAAGCCTGGATTTATAGGTTTCAGCAGAATCTCTGTCTGCCCATAGTACTTTAACATAAACATGAGCTGTATGAAAAGGCCCTGAACAGCCACCCTGCACCTTTTTCATAACACAGCTTTCTCCTTTTGTCCTCCCTGCCTGCATGGGAGGTTTTTCAGGGGAATCTGGCCAACAACAGTGTGAGCTAGCAACAACATATTCTGGACAGAGCAATATTAGCTAGGGAAAAAAAAAATCAAAACTAAGAAAAGCACATGAAATTAGGCTAGGATGTGATGTCATCAGTGATACAAAACATCATTAAATATACTTGACCCAGCTAATGAATTGCAGGCTAGTTTTACAGACATGGATAATCTCGACATAACTAAATGGTTCACGAATCACTGGCATTAATTCTTAGTGTCAGTGAGTTTCCACATGAAACAGGAAAAAAAGGATGTTGCAAGATCAGCAGGATGATTTAGGAGCCTGTTGTCTTGATTGATTTTCAAGCAGAGTTTTGCAATTAGGCAAGAGGATGGCCTGTTCCACGTAGACTTAATGTGCAGACTCAGTGGTTGAGAAATAACACGTCCTAGAAACAGAGGTTCAGCTCACTGTGGCAGATGGGAGAGAGCCCCAGTGCTGCTCCCTCGCAGGACAAACCAGCCACATTCACATCAGGCACACAGGGAGCTCCTCCTGTGGTCCTGAGCACTTGCCTGGCCCCAGTTTCCACAGCATCTAAGCCCCACTTTGCCTTGCAATACACTCTAGGTGCACTGATCCCCATGATAGTGCTGCAGGGTGGAAAATACTTTGACAGCAATTTTACAGATATTAAAGGGAGGCATCAAGAAATTAATTAACTTGCCAGAAGTCACAGAAAAAAACTGTGGAATAGAAGGGAACTGAACAGAGGTTTTCCACACTTCAGATCAAGAGTGTCAAGAGTGTACTTCTCTTCAGAGCTATTTCTTGAAAGATGTCTTGGCTGTAGCTGTTAAATTCTCTCCTTATCATAACAACTGATTTGTTTGTAGAGAATTGATGCATGTGTGTAAAATGTGCCCATAAACCATGATGAGGTTATTTCATTTTCAAACAGACACTCCAAACATTCCAGAGTAAAAATAAAACTAGCATTTAGCTGTACAGGGCATGTTTTCTGTTCCAGACAAGGTTAGTTCTGCTCTTGTTTTAAGAAAGTAATAATTTATTATTTTTACCATTCATATACCAGGTGTTTCTAGGGGTGTGTTTGGCCCCAGATCAGCTCTGGATGAAGCAGCAGCACAGCAAATCCTTGCTGGCAAATGAATCTCTACACATTTGGGAGCTACAGACTGCATGAACTATAAATCTCCTTCAGTGTGAGTGCCTGGACTCTTCTCCAGGTCTGTAACAAAGGAGATAACAAGTGGGGTCACTGAACAGTACAGAATAAAAGTTTGTATGGGGCTGGAATATGTCAAGCTTTACACTGAGACATTAGGATTTGTTCTTCCAGTGCATTTGGGCTCTTCTCAAAGCATCAGACAAGAGACAAAGCAAGGAGAAGGCTCAGCACCTGCCTCCAGGCAGGTAAAGCTGCAAGGCTGGGTGGGCAGAGGGACACAGGATATTCCATGTTACAGCCACGTACATGGAGAAGCTCTGCTGTCAGCAGTTGGGCACAACCATTCCCAGCCGCTGTGTGCCTCGTCCTCTTTGCTGAGTATTTTGCTTTTCTCAAGGAAGGATCCACACAGGCTTGAAATAATGCAAAAAACAGCTCATAAAGGAAAAGCAGGAGTGAAAGTGATGATTCTCAGCTCTACCATCCCACTGTTTCAGATCCTGAATAAGGATCCCAAGAAGAAACCAAAACCATCTCTAACACAGGCAGTATTTTAAAACCTCATTGCAATTCATGCAAATTTCCAGAAAAAGAAAATCTGCTTTACGCTGACATACCTTTTTCAACAAAGCTACTTGAAGCAAACTAGATGTGTTTCTTAGTATATATTATCTGACCAATGTACCAGTACTATTTATTGCTTTTCAAGGCACGTAGTGGGTATTATATCAAATGCCTCCGTAAGGCATTGTGAAGAGACCTTTTCTTTCCACATCTGAAACTCCCTGTACAAGTCAGGTCTTTAGAAAAGAAAACATCAGCGAGAAGCAAAATACTTGTCAGAGGGAAGAGAATCACACACTCAGACTTTACTAAACCAGCTTTTATCAGAGCAAACTTTCTTCTACAAAGAAATATTCACGGCTCTGGGAAAGGAAACACACTTATCAGATCAGTGCTGTTTGCATAGGAAATGAAAAATGGTGACTGTTTATAACTTAAAGTGTTTTTAATGAACTTAACTGCTGTATTTTAGTCTGGGAGGAAGAGTAAAAGTGCTTAGGAAAACAAGCAGTATAACCGAGATTATGAGATCTGGTCGCTCCCCTGGCACCACTGTGTGGAGCTGGGATTCTTTCACCACCTTTGCCAGTCCTGTTTTACAGCATGTGGGATAATTGCAGCCTGGCAGAGAAGGAACATGCCTTTTGCCAAATGTGAAAGTGAGCTACTGGTACCTGTGTGACCTCCCTGTGGGATTCAGTAAAAGTCCTGACTGAACCACCAGGCGCTTGCCTGCTCACTGGTTACCTTTCCAGTGGGTTCTTGCATGACCATCTCTGAAGACAGCAAAGCACATTCCCACTTTTCTGCTTCTGTGGCTGCAGCTGGGCTGTGCTGCAGGTAACAGTGCAGACGAATCCAAGTTTGAAACCACTTAAAGGCAGCGAGTTAGAACAAGAATCTGGGAGTGTAACAATTTCATTAATCATCTTCATTATCTTGGCACACATCAGGAACTTATTAGCCAAACTTAGGAGCTAAGCAAAGGGGTATGAATGCTCAAAAAACTGCAATTAATAGAGGACAACACACACCCAAAGGAAGATCAAATGAACACTAATCTGTTAAAAAAGGAAAGAATAATACAGAATATTGGAGAATAGGTCCTTATCACCAGTATGTACCACTCAGCCAGATCCTTCTGCCTCTACAGAGCCTAAACAGGTTTCACTGCTCCCCAACAGCTGCAGGGCTGGAGCTGGAAGGCTTTGGGAATCAGGTGCACCAACAGGCAGTGACTGACCAGACTGACCATGAGGTAGTGTAACCCAGGCAAAGAGTAAAACACAGAGAGAGCAGCTGGGTCCTCCTGTAGTGGGCTTGCTGTCAAGTCTGGGACCTCAGCATGTTGCCAGGTTGCCAACGTGTCCTTAAACACTGGCCTCTATAATAAATGCACTTACAGATTGTAGGGAAAGTCCAGCCCCTGCACTCCTCAGAGTGACTGACAGCTGGAAATGGACTCAAGAAACCTCCAACAGGATTTTCTGGAAAGAGAGGTTCCTACACATGTGTTAGGAAACAGATCTCTCACATAGTACATAAAATCCTGCAAATTTGGACCAGGTAGAAAAACAACCACTTGGGGACTTCCATTTGGTATTTTTTCAAGATGCAGTTTAAAACACTGTTCTTGGTAAATTTCACAAGTGGAGAAAAAGTCAGAGTATAAGCCTGGCTTTAGCACAGGGAAACCAAGGCCTGTCTGGGTTTACATGGAAAAACTGAGACTTGATAGAACACTGACCTCCGAGGAGTCTCAAGGTATTTCAGTGGCAGACACTGAACTCTGGGCAGCCCATTTTGTTGTGAAAACACCAGGCAACAATTTTGGCTCACACAAGTTACATCTGGCATTTCCAAACATTGCAAAAATTTCCTTTGAATGCCAAGTGATTGGTGTTGCAAGGACTTTTGAAAGCCCATAGCAAAAGGACTCCTTTACCTTTCATATGACAGTACCACTGGAGAATGGAAGGGTGCCTCCCCACAACACACTGAAATAAAAGTGCAACAGGAATATTCCCAGCAACACAAGCTGAGACACAGAGCAGTCTCATATTGGGATTTCAAGCACAGGCCATAATCTGTCTTTTGGGAAATAACAGGGTTCCCATTCAGTTCAAAATGGGGAGAGCAGGCACCCCTCAAAATGTGTTCCTTAACCCCAACTGCTGAAAATTGCACTTTCTAGAAAAAACTTCAGGGCACCAATTGGGCTGCTTCTGATTAAGATAAATCCAGACCTCCAAAGTGAAAATAAAACAGCAGAGGACATCTCAATAAGCTCATACATAGAGCCAATTAAAAAGAAAGACAACTCCCATTCTGCCTCCCCCTCCTCCAAGCACCCAACAAGTGAAATGCTTAAACAGTTCAGATCTAACCTCATATTTAAACTCCTACCAGTTTACACCACCTTGGGGGTATATAAAATGGCCAAAATATGAGTATAAATAATTATGTGTAATCAAGAATTCAGGCTCCCTTTGCCTGAGGTGGAAAAAAACCCATGCTCATTCCAAATCCAAATTCATTTTGGTAATTAATTTTCATGACTGATCAGCGTATCTGCTAATCAACATATCTACAGTCTAGCCTCATAGCATGAATGCCAGGAACAGACGGTACTGATGACAAAAGATGATACAATTTGCATGTTCGTTGAATTTATCAGAGTATGACGGATACCCTGTGCCCCGGGCAGATAATTAAATGTGATTGATTTGACTTGGAATGGACCAAGCTGAAATCCATTTCAGAAATGTGTTTTTTCTCCAAAGGAATAGCAGAGAGCAGTGACCAGGTCCCTGACACACAATCTTTTCATTCACTGCAGAATTTCAAGGTTGTTCTTCTCAGTCAGAGAGCCGCAGGACCACCTGTCCTGCCTGAAAACAGCAGGTCATGACTGTGGATGTGAACTCTGGAGATGCAGGTGCAGAGTGTCCTTTGGTGATGATCACAATGCCTCTCAGCACTGGCTCTGACCTCTGACCGACCTGCCATGACAAGGCCACCTGACAGACTTCTGACTCAGCTCCTGGAATCTCTTTGCTTCACCTGTTGGAATAAAACTGGGGTCCTTTCAGAGCACAATGGGTAAGCCCTACAGACCTTCACTGCTGCACTAGCCCTGATCTCCTTCAGTCCCTGATCTTCATGCCAATAAGGCTCATTTACTGCATTTAAAACTCGTAGCACATATCCTTCAGAGCCTTTTATCCTAAACCCTTGGCAGAGAAGTGTTTAGAATGAGGTGATGGCTGTAAAGAGGGCCTGGATGTGCCTTAGTTTCCCCAACAGCATTAGGACAGGGATACCCTGCAACGGGTTTGCAGCCCTCATCTGTCAGAACCACCATTTCTTCTTCCATTCAGTCACTGGAATTGTCAGCCCATGGAAGCACACAAGTGTTTTGTACAACTAGAAAGACTAAGCAGGCAGGTTCCTAAATACAGTCAGAGCTTGCAGCCAAGGAACCATAAAGGCAGATACCTCAGATATCTCTAGCATCAACGTTAGCAATTTTGCATAAGCACGTAGAATCATCAGCAGTTGCCAAAAGCATCTGATGAATTCTCATGTAGCCACTATCAATGATTAATTAGGATTTAGAATCTGGCCTTTCTTACTACTTCACAGTCCAATTATCTGCTTGTTAAAATGGACTGGTTCACAGCTGGAGGGCTCTTGTTAGGTTGTCCACTTTGGGATCTGCTATTTTCTAGACACTACTGAGGATGAGGAATAGCTGGAGAGAGAATATACAGATCAACTTCTGTGTTGCTACCTCTTGCCGAGCCCTTACTTTCTGCAGCCTCCCTGAAGAAAAGAAAAATCAAAAACCAAAACACGAGACAGCATTTCAAGAGTGACCTAGTTAGTTACTGTAGGTTTGGATCCTTCACATTCTTGGCACCCAGCATTTGCAACTGCATACATGAAAACCAGCTCACAGAAACATGGATTATTTTTCCCATAGCACTTCAAAATAAGATAAAGGTTGAAGATGGCCTGGACATTCACACTGGATGAATCCCTCTATCTGCAATCTTCAGGCTGTAAACAGGAAAATTACTGTTTAAAGGGAAGAAATAACCCAGCTGTGGTGATCCACTGTATATACCTGTGTTTGCATCCAGTACAAGACAACTGCAGAAGTAAATGAACACCTACTAATTATTTAGATCTAGAAATGGAAAGGCAGCATCTACTTGCCTAATTCCCATGCCTATCTACTCCCTGGAAATATTATACTGTGAACTTCAGCACCAGTAACTCCCACAGCAAACTGAATGCTGAGGTACATGATCTGTAATGGGTGCTCAAATATGGCTCAGGCCACTTGGCTTGTTATGGCAAGTCCTGAGACGTGACAAACCTTTTCTGGCTCTTCATTCCCATCCACTGACCTCAGATCTTGTAACATATTTCCTACGTAAAGTCACCCCTTATTCAGGAGCAAGGATGAGCAGCTGCAGTGGAAACCTGTGGGCCCTGATGTCAGACCTGAGCACAGAGGCACCAAGCTGGGAAACTAAAAACTCCTAGTTCAATTTACAATAGAGATGATTTAAACAATCACCCCAGATTTGAAAACCCCAAATGGACAGGAGGAGTGGGCTCAGCATATCCACCTCACACCAAACTGCTGGCCACTACCACATCCCTACCAGCACGTCAAGGCAGCTGCACATGTGCCCTTTAAATTGGTAATTCTAAGAAAGAAAAGCTCTCTCCAACAACCCTGGCTCTGCACAGAATCTGCTGTTGGCTTCTCTAGCTGAGCACGCTGCTGCATATCCACTTGGCACAGCCAAAGGAAAGTGCACTTTATCCTGCATCCGTCAGCATTGGTGACAAGCAGATTCCACATAAGGGCATGAAATAGCACATATCAGGGACAAGGTACTCGTAAGAAATGTGAGAGATTTAAACAAGAATTTCCATCTTTGCACTTCTACCCTGGGAGACTGGACTTGATGTGTGCTTAGGAAGAGGAAAGATTTTTCCAGAGCGGCCAAAGAAACCCGTACAGAGTGGCAGCAAATTTTCCTCTCTTTGCACAGTTCCTAACACACTTGGAACTGCTGTGAGCAGTGCTGAGCCTTCTGCATCTCATCTGAGCTCTCCTTCACATCAGAAATCCCTGCAAAGAAATGCAGGCTCCCCTCTTCCCAAATGAAGAAGTTCAAATGAAACAGCAGCACCTCAAGCTGAAGAGGAGGTTTTTAAAGGCCAAGGTCATGTACAGACTGAGCAAAGTGGACAGCAAGGGCCTGGGTTCTGGGACAGTGCTTGAGTTGTGCTCCTGAGCTCTGCTGCCAAAATGTAGGGTCTGAAGCAGCCCAGCCTGGGAAACAGGTCTCCCAACACTGTTCTGAGAATCAAATCCACATTGCTGTAAAGTCCTTAATGCTGTCATACAGAAACCTCTTTGAAACAGCAGATAATTATTAAAACAGTACAAAAGCCAATAGTTACTTTTCCGGGGCTCACTTCTCCCTTTATAGATGATAGGCAAAAAAAGAGTAAAATACCTGACTGATTAAATTCACATATTTGCAAAGGTACGTGTGTTTGTGCACATACATAAATGCTGCTGCCTGCCTTTCCTTTCAATTCCACAAGTTCTTAAATCCCCTTTGGCTAATCAGTTCAGGCTATATATGGGCAGCCCATTTCTGGAGTAACAGATGCTCCTAATTTAACCTTCAACATCATGCCTAGAAACTGTCCCATTTGGATGCCAGAGTCCCTAATTTGGAGCAGTGCCTGTCAGAACAGGGATGGTCACAGAGCAAGCTTCAGAGCCACTCTGCCATTCAGAACAATGTGAACTATTAAAAAGGAAAAATTAAATAATCATGCCAGAATCAGTGCTTAGTAACACATGCTGCAGGGAGAGGGCAAAGCTGCAGCAACTCAGCAAGAGTTGAAATTCAGGCAGGGGAGAAGAATCAAAAATAGTTTATTAGTGAATCAGAGACGTAGAAGGAGAGACAGTGAGCAATGGAACAGCACGTGGAGGAGGAGCTCTGCTGGAAAATAAATGCACACATTATCACGGACAGAAAATAGAAGAAGTCTGAAATAGAGCTAGTCCAAAACAAATATTTCTGTGAATAGAAACATTTTAAAATAATTTTCTTCCTACTGAGTCCACAGGGTTCTTTTTGTATTTGCAATATGTGACAGTTCTAGCAAATAATGTTGTAAGTAGGAATGTTGTAAACAAGAGCATATTAATCATAGGTTGGCATATACGCAAAGAATTCACATAAAAAAGCATTTTCACTGAAATCCTGGAGTTACCCTCATCCAATCCAAAAAGAGAAACATAATCACATGTGTAAAGTGAAACAGCAGATTATTTGAATTTAAAATACAGCATTACCAACTCCAGCCATTCAAATGTCATCAATGAAAACCTCTACTTCCCAGTTTTCTCATGAAAACAGCTGATATTGATGAATTGAAAGAGCAAACTCACTAAACAGTGAGGCACAGAAAAATGTGGTCAAAAACTTGTGTGTCTTTTTCCAGTAATTATACCAGTAGGTTTCTCCCAACAAAACCTTCTGCCACCCCAGTGAGGTAGGTGGAGAAAGGATGAATGGATTTGCCTAAAAAGACATGCTAGAAATATCTTTTACAAAACACAGATGAGTTTAGCAACAGCTGGAGCCCAGTTACTGGAAAGCAAATGAAGATCTTGGATGAGATATTCTTTGAGACTGTTTGAATCACTTTTCCAGTATCTGATCCCAGTGGTCTTCAGAATATGTGGAATTGATGTCATGTTGTCTTTAAAGTAAGGCAATGGCAGCCAGGCAGTTAAAATTAGAGATGTATTTGCAGCCACATGTTCCCTAATGAACATGAAGAAAACATTTTTGAAGCAATTTGCAGGTTATTCCAGGTGGGAATTGAAATGAAAACATTGATTTGCTTTACGAGGAATCACCGAATCATGCCCTAGTCTCAAGATATCAAGGTGCAGTAATTAAAGATTTTACACCTGCAGCAATTCCATCTTGGAAGGGCTCACTTTAACTGAGAGCAGGTGCATTTCTCAGCTTATTCTAAAACAAAGAGTTGATCCAGAGGTAGGGAAAACACAGGCCTTTTTTGGAACAAAGTCTGATTAACAAAGAAATGAAAAACAGCAATGTTCAGTCTAAACCTTTACTCAGATCTGGCTCTTTTTGGAGTTCTCTGTCACTCGGGTCCAGTCCCAGCTGAGGCTCTCTGTAGAGTCACTCTTATGTCTTTGGGGGACATAAACTAACAGGAGCTGAATGCAGCTGAACTCCTCCTGGGCACATTGGCAGTGAAACCCCTTGAAAAGGAGAAAAATGTGTTTATTAATTTGTTAATTAAGTTTGTTTTGATTTCCTCAGATTATTTGTTTCCACATTTAACAGAAGTGGTGGAAACTTGAAAATATTAAGTGAGTCATATACTGCAGGTTTTATTTGCTTCTACATTTTTATATATAAATAGTAAAAAAAGCAATTTTTAGTATTTATTTCTCAACACAGATAAGGGGGTTACCATGGCTACCAGTCTCCAGTAACATGGTTTAAAAGGACAAAAAAAGGAAACCAGACTGGAGCTTGAAATAATCAGGTTGTTCTGCCCAAAACGTACACCATGCATGTTATGATAGGAACACGGGACTAAAATCAGACAGGCTGGAAAAATACAACACTGAAAACAAAAACAAGGGAAAGGAGTCAAAAAGGTATGTGAGCCATGCACGCAACTTCAGATTCAATATATTTTCAAGTACACAGAACACCTCAGCAGGACGTAAGCAGCTCTGGTTTTGAAGCAAACACAATAAAGTCCCTGAAAAAAATTAAAGAAAACTGCTTCCTAAGGAGGTTAATGCAGCTCCACAGGCAGTGCAGACAGGACAGCCCAGTTCCTGGGATGAATGTCCATTTTAATGCCCAGGTACAAAGATTAAACACTGCCCAGCTCCTGACCTGTCGTGAGTGATGTGGAAAATTCCTCATCATGTCCATGCCCTCCTTCCTCCCCCCTCACAAGGGAAAACACAGGTGAAACCCACTTCCCAGAGCTGTAAACACGTGCTGGAAGCTCTTGGTATTGCTCTGCCAAGATGCCCTGGCAAAGAAGACAACAAGCACGCCTTGCTTCTTCCAGAGTTTCTTCACCCTTCTCTTTTTATTACAGGAAAGAGTTTAATGGTCTTCAAATATGGAAATCTGATGCTTCCAACACTTGAGCTTCTGATATACTGAAGGCTTTATACAGATATTTGAACTATTTTATTGATACAGTACAAAGGACTCTTTGCATACCAGACTTTCACCAAGAATAGGCAAAGATATATTCTTATATTTCAAAAGCTGAGCAAAGGAGGTGTTAAATAAAGGCCTGAGAAGAATGTGTGAGGGTGATTCATTTTATATTGATACACACACTGTTCACAAAACTGTAGACTCATCTAAACAGTGTAATATATTTAGAGGAGGAAAAAATTACTTGGATGCACAGGATGATGCACTTTCCAATTCATTGTCATATGAACAAGCTGAGTGTAGTGATAATTTATTGAGAAAAAGTAATTTATGTATATACAATTGGGACTTTAAATCATAAATATAGCTGTGGGACTCAGATTTTTTCAAAATTATCTTTTTTCCTCTTCCCCTCTCAGCTCCACTAATATCATCCTTATATTCCCTTACTACTGATAGCAAGTGTTTAGAACACACTGGCCCATCCAGCAACAGGCCCCTTTGTGTACACTTTGAACACTGCTCAGTGGCAGTGGGGAAGGCCTGGTCCTTTCACAAGATCTGCCTCCTAATTTGTCTCATTCTGAATTTTCTCATTACTTTAAATCACATGAGCAAAAAACAACAAGATGCCCCCTTGGCAATGCCAGTAGCATCAGCAAATTTTAACAATAGTTTGTTTGTGTGCTTTTCAACCTCATGATGGCCTCTGGGTGTTTGACTCAAGAGCTTGATATTTGTTGGAAATTCTGTAGTGCCAGAAGCATATTCTTTATGGAAGAGTTAGAAGTATGAGTTGTTTTCAAAAGCAAAACAAAAATATCTCTCTGAAGATGAGGGGACAGGGTTTTTTATATATTTAAATTTTAAAAGGTCCTAATTATACAAGTAAAATGTATTTTTCTGTCCCTCACTAATCTATCACCACATGCCCCTCAGTCACAGCCCAATGAACTGCAGCAGCATTGAAGCAATTTTCCCTCCTGCTCCAGAGGCAGTGCCTTGTGCAGCAATGTGACTGTTCGAAGTATGAGTGTTATTTAATGAAATATCATGATAGCTCATTAAAGAGGATGGCAACAGAATTGTGGATTCTCTCCTGTTCCCAAGTTATGTATACAAATGAATGTTCACTTTCCTTCACAAGGTACAGGCAGAGTTCAGCTGAGACAGATGTCTGCTGCATCAATTGTGCTAACAACCCCCTCTGACAGGCAGCCCCAGGATAAGGCTCTGATTACCACAGCTAGACCCAGCTTATGGGTCACTGGGGAATTATGATTAGACCATACATTTTTCTTAGAAGGCAGAAAAACAGGTTAGGATGAGTAAGTTCTGGCTCACTAGAAGCTTTTTTTTTTTCTCAGGATGGAGATGCTCAAGTTCCTAATGAATAATACTTTGTGAATGGCTTAACATGGATGGAAGAAGGGGGAGGGACAAAATCAGCAAACAGGAAAAGCAGGTAATGCAGACTTGTAGACTGCGTTCTGCAAAGCTTTCAGGAAAACAACATGTGGATTGGCTTTAGCAGAATGAGACGCACAGACAAAGCACCTTAACAACCCACAACTCAACCAGAAAGGATTCAGAGATGTGCAAACACTCCACAGGAAGTTTTCAGAATACAGGTCCTGGAAGTTGGCAGCCCTGTTCTTCCAGTTCCCTGTGTTGCCCTGGAGAGCTTTTCCAGGAAGGGCACTGGCAGGAACAAGAACTTGGATTGCCAGGGCTGAAAGACTGAGCTTGCAGGGAACCACCCTCCTACACTGCTGTTTCTCTGCAGATTTGCAGCAAGGCTACTGAGAAAAGCACAGTGAGGATGCACTGCCCCTCTGCACTGTCAGTGAGTCCCTGGGTGCTTTTGGCTTCACTCCTGATGAGCCACCCGACCTCAGGATTAAAATACAAAGTCAAGAAGGACAGATCAAGCCCTTCACTTCTTGAAGTGCATAAAAAGGGGAAAACAATCTTTGCTTCAGCTCTGTGAGGCGTTTCTTTGACTTAAAAGGTCTCTGAGACTTTCCTTAGCTGAAGAAACTGCAGAGTTCAATAAACATCTTGTAAGCATCACAGTGGGCTGGACAGGACAAACATATGCATTGGTTTATTCTTTGCTACACTACCAAATTCATGTGGGATCTTAGCAGCTCATCAGCCTCTCCTGGACCTCATTGCCCAACTCACATTTTTAAAAGTCTGTGGTATCTACACAGACAAGCAAGATCAAATGATACAGAACATTATCATTTTGAAATTCCCCAACTCTGTTTTATATCAGCAAGGAATTTGGTTCAGCATTTCTGCTGCAATAAATAGTTCACTGTTTTTTCAAACAAAATAGTGGTAAAAGAGAGAGAAGTTAAGAGGGCAAGACCTTTAATTTAAATATGAGATATTCAAATGCTAAAACCTGGCACAAGGGTCGTGGTTTAACTCTTTGCTCAAGGAGGTACCTGGGAAAAGCCTCCACAACCAAAAGAAAATGGCCTGACAGGAGAAAATACCAGCAAAAGTGCCTGAGGCCAGTTGTGTCTTTTAGAAGCATCTTGGTCATCTATTCTTCCAACAGAGCAAAGGAAAAACTTGAAGGGGAAGGATCATAGTTGTTCACCAGATTTACCATAAGAGATGTAACTGAACTGAAGGTAAGTGACCACTGTCCTCATCACACAGATCAGGAAAAGCATTTGACTGCCTGCAGCAGGTTCATTCTGGAATACCTTGAAGCTCTCTGCCCTGCCAAGGAGAACCAGCAATGTCCTCCAGGCTTCCTGTCAAGATGCAGCAGGTGCAGTTCTGTAGCAGAGCCTGGAGCACTGGGTGAGGTGATCTCCTGCCAGCCTGGCACTGCCCTGTGGCTCCCCAGGGAAGCAGAGCAGAGACAAGCACAGCTGGCACTGCACACCTGCCCTGCTCTGCTGGAGGGATGGCTTTGTCAGAGGTGCTGTCCTGCCCTCAAGGTCGATTTGAAGTGTCCCCTCTGTCTCCTGACAGACCTCTGGGGATTTAAGGGTTCTCCTCACCTGTCTCGGGAGGAGCAAACCTTCCTGTAGATTCATGCATTCCTTACAAATGGACACTTCCCATGCATGAATGCAGGACTCAGCGTGCTCGTTCAACATGGTGAGCTTGTGCTAACCTTCCCATTGATGCTGGAGGACTTAACACAGATTTAATGCACTGGCATTATTATTTAAAAAAAAAAAAAATTTAGGAAGAACTAGCATTTCATACCCTGTTCAATTTCTCTTTATATCAACCTAATGAGTCAATTAAATTAATAATAAAGAGTAAAGGAGAGCTTGATACACAACACTACTCTGCAGGTTACATTTAGCTGCAAACAGAATAGAAACCATCATAGAAAATAATGCAGAGACCATGCAGGAAGGAAAAGAGCAAAGGAAGGGATGAGAGGAGTAAATTTTCAGGGTTTTGGTTTTTGTAACCTGCCATTTTCCAGTCAGGCCACACTACAATGGAGAGTGCACCAATCACCCACTTTGGGTGCAATCCAGTCATTTGTGGAACAGTCGTTTTCTGGCTTTATTTGGACATATCCTCACTGCCCCTTCCACTTTCCTGCTGAGTCTGTCCCCTCCTCTGAGGTACTTGTGACAGTTGGCTTCTACAGCCTACATCAGAAAATAGAAAAAAAAACCTCAGACTTTTCTACAATACTTGATGAACACTAGAAAAAGTGTTTGCTTCACTAAATTCTCAAAAGTTGTCAACATTTTGCTTAGAAATTACATGCTTTAAAATATAGCTAACTGTTTTTCTGGGCTAAAAATAAAAAAATAAAAGTAGGATTGCTAAAATAAAGCACTTTATGAATTCGTTTGTTTCAGTAGAAAAAAATAGGGAGGGGAGTTGAATCCCAGATTTCTTTGCTTGTTTGTTTGAGCACAGATACTCATCAATCTCCACCAGTACATTATTGTGCTGGCTGAATAAGTGTCCTTCAGATGAGTCTCAAGAAAAGCTCCTGCTCGCCACTCTGCTAAAATACTTCAAATTACTCCTCACTGCACCTGTGGCTCTCTAGTTTCTTCAGCTTCTTTGCACTGCAGAGCTACAAAACCCAGATGTCTCTACCCCGTGTTACAGACGTGAGGCACAGAAAGATTCAGGACTCACCTACAGTCACATGGGAGTTGTGACACAGAACAAGAACCCACACTCAGATTCCCTGTGCCAAGGCTCACAGTTAGAAAGGGGCTGAGCTCCAAATTCACACAGGCACTTAATAAGATACAGAAAGTGTTCTTGAGAGGAGTGTCTTGGAGATAACACAGCACTGGGGTTATTACCTAAGCCTGACAGACAATTTTATATTTACTGAGATGATCAAATTAACAGCGCTGGCCTAATTCCCCATGTTCAGCATCTCTAATATAGCTCACCCTCTGAGCTGAAATTTAAGGCTGAAAATAAATGGGTCTTTTGGAATATCCTGAATAAAGTTTTGGCAGTTACTTCTGTAACAGGAGTTTTCTAAATTAAATACGAATAACAATATGGATACCCAATTCAAAAAAAGAAAGAAAAGCCACTAAAAAATTTTAATTATTAGGATTTAGGGCTCTCCCAATTTTAATCCTAATTATTGTAGAATCTCATATTCTTATTGGGGGTTTATTACAAAATTTTATCAAATTAAAAAATATATTCTCTGTTAAAACCTGTACTTCAATACAGTCCCACAAAAAGCCACCAGCATAATGAGAAGAGACAACTGCCGACATTAACAATCTTCTCCTCTTCCAAGTCATTCATTTCCAGTGTTACTGAGAAGGAATTCCTGAGAGCATCCTTCTGGGTTAAGGTATACAGATCATTGATTTATGTGTAAACTCATTTAAAAAGAAAAATCTACCTACATAAATAAAGGTCATAAAATAGCAATTCCCAAAGACTTTTTATTCTGTTAATCCAATAATGCATTTTCCTTTTATTTTTTTGCTTTACTTGATGTTTCTTCTACTCATATTTTAAGGCAATTTCATGACAAGTAAATCCAGGCAATAAATATTTTTGCTGGGTCTGATCTGCAAATTATCAAACCTAATGACACACTGACACAGCGCGTTCTTCCTGCCATGAAAAATTTATCACGTGCAACTCGAGCAGCTCCGAGCAGGAAGAGTGCACCGCTCCTGATTCATGCGGCTCAAAAGGAAACGGACATGTTTTAAAGTTGCAAAGCTGCAATCCCATTTTCTCTTCTGCTGGGCGTGTTTGATCAAATCAGAGCTTGCAAACCAAGCTCTCTACTGCGGTCTACATCTGAGAGGGGAGAGTTGTTTTTGTGGGAATGATCTAGCTCAGGAAAAATGCCGAGGTTAGCACACCCTTGTGTAAAACACATTGCCGGCATTACTTGGCACTGCTGCCTGCAGGTCAAGCTTCTGCTCGTGTCAGCAGTCTTGGCTCTTTTGGAGGAAGCTTGGCAGGATGATGGAAAAAAAATCGTACATCCCTCCTCAATGAATCCTCTCCTCTTCTCCTCACCCTTTGGACGCCAGCAGCAGCATCAGTAAAGTTTGATGGTTCTACTCACCTGGGCTAGGAGATCATCCAATGCTAATTTCAATCATGGTTTTCCTCCCAGGAATAAAGGATTAATTCCAAGTTTCCCTGACCTCTCTCAAAAAGTTGTAAGGAATGGGAAAGAAGTAAAGAAATAAAGTCCTACTCACCCAGGAAAAGCAAGGGCAGAGGGAGACAGGTTAAAATGACTTGGTTAAGTGGCTGATTAGAACTGAAAATAAATCCTATTAATATGCTGTGACCACACACAAGTCTGCTTTTATACACTGGTATATATCACTGCAAATTCAGCACACGTGTACAGTTACACACATCCACAGGTTGCAACATCACCTCTTCTAAACACTGTTCAGTATCCTACCAGCTCTGAGAAACTGCTTCCCAGAAGGAAAGACTGGCTGGGTGGGATCAGGCACCATGTCCCCTGAGGGGGACATGGGGAAGGAAAAAATAAGAAAATGGGAGCAAGACTCAGGAAAGGAAAAGGCTCCAGCAAACCACAAGGTTGTCCTGAGGTTTCATCCTGCAGTGAAGAAGTGTTTAACATCAGAGAAAACCAGGATTCAGATTCTCCTGCCCCATAAAGCAGACTCTTGACTGAAAACAACATTCCCAGCATCAGCAGAGCTGGGACTGCACACAGAGCTGAGTTCTCCTTCTACCCACGGGAGGGCAGGGCTGCTCTCACACATTGCACATACGACACAAGCACATTTTTACATAATATTAAGACATCTGTATCAGTACCAAATACCCCTTACACAGTTTCAGACAGCTTTGGTTAGAGGAAACAAAGCTTGTCTCTTTACTTAGATGTCAGACAGCTGGAGGAACAAATACACAATGTGGTTCTTAGGGAAGAACTGCAAAAGAGAATTCAATTCAGCTCTATAAACTGCAGCTGCAGTCCCATGGCCAGGACTAGGAAATTCCAAAACCAGATGACTGAGGTGGCAATGAGATGGCAGGAAGAGCATTTACCCAGGAGAGGAAGAAAAAACTATTTACACAATGGTATTAGGAATCTTCTTAAGCACAATCATAAGGGTTTTAGTAAAAAGAAAAAAAGAAAAAAAGAAAAGTATAGACTTCCCCCAGTTAAAATGATACACAGCAAATAAGATTTCAGAAAATGCAATTTATCTGTGCTTTAATAGGAATGAAGTGACTGATTCTTGTCTTCATAAAGATGGAACTATCAATCCTTGCATATACACATCTTCAAAATAATGATCTAACATAGCTGAAGTATTTATTTAAATTCTTTATTAGGTGTGCATATTGCTGCTTTAAAGGAATCAGAGGCTAAATGGAGGTCTCAGTAACCACAGTGATTTCAGCTCATATTACTCCTGTCACTGATGGAATGGAGAAGACTCAAACTACAAACCATATGTACATTGCTTCTCATCCTTACAAATAACATGCCATATCTCTTTTGACTTAAAGATTTTACCATTTTTTACTCCACATGGAATAAAAATTTTAACCTATTTATTCACATTCAGATCCAGCAATTCCAATCCAGACAAGAAAATAAAATCAAAGACACCATGCAGACCAGTGCACAAATACAAATCATGAATCTTCCTCCAGCCAAAAGAGAAGAATGTCCTTTTTATAGGGCCGTTACATTTGTTTATATTATTTTCATAGAGCAGATCCAAGTTCTGCATTTGGCACACATTACTCAGCAGCCAACAGAAGAATTAAATCAATCAATATAGCTGGCAGTGTGCAGGCCCAAACAGCTGGCCAGAGCAGTTGTGTGTGCAAACATGCACCGCGTGCTCTGCTAATCCATGCACACATGCAAACGCACAGCAGGAGAGTTTAAATTAAGCCAAGTCAGTTTAAATTAAGCCATGTCAGTTTAAAATAACCTCAGGTATCAGAACTGCACCTAATACTCCAGCATGGAGCACTTCAAGGAAGCAAAATATTTATTTGGCAGCTCCAGTTTTTGTTCTTTGGGACTTCCCACCTGCCAGGCCGTAAGGGTCTGTTTTATCTGAACAGAGATTTCTCTTCTACTTGAAAGGAATCAGCACCTCACAGAGCTAGGGCTGGCAAATGAGGTGAGGTAACCCTTCCCAGGCTTTGCTACAAAGCAGAAGTAAAATACAGCACAGGAAAAGACCTCCAGACTTCCTGAAGGTCCCTCTCCTGTGTCATGCAAGGACAGCTGGAGGAAGAGCCCTCCTTTGCTCACACACTGCCCTTGAAGGGTCAAACTCCACTGTGCTCCCAAAGGCTCTTTGCCTTTCTTTAACACACGCACGTAACAACCATTCACTGGTCCTCTCCCTGTTGTGCCTTCAGGACTGAGGCCATCTGTGCTGAACACCTGGATCCGTGATCCTGCATGCTCTGGTGAGGACATGGGTGCAATACGTGGCTGTCTCCAGGCTGGGCACATTCTTGTTCAGTAGCTGCAGGAAGGGAGCACTGAGGAGAGGGCAAAAGAGTGCACAGAATTCAAGTGACCACAGGTGGGTTACCCTATCACCTCCTGAAATACAGAAACTCTACAGCAGGAAAGCACCTGCAGCTCTGAGTGCCACAGAGAAACCACCTACATGCTCCATGGGAACGAATGGAAAGTTGCTCACCTCACACCTCTGCCACTGTCTTGGAAGAGCAGACCAGAGCTGCCAACTGCTGTACTGGGAATTAAAAATAACTAGGAAAGGGTGGAGGAAATTAAGAACCAGTTTGCACTGACACTGAGGTGCAGTGCTCTGGGATCAGTGTGATAATCCCAGCCAGGTTTTCCTCAGGTCCCTGATGCTGCTGAGATGGTCACTGCTGGCCTGAGGCCAACAGGGGTGGATGGCATCTGGCTTTTCCATGTACCAGCCTGTGTCTTGTCAGCATGATGGTTCAAGACACCATAAAAAAGAATTTGTAATGTTTAAGCAAGCCCCTCTCCCCTCCAAGCCCACAGTGCCCCAGCCAATGCACAAGACACCACACAGAGACAGATGAAGTCAGTGACAGGAAATGCTAAACTACTCCTGAAGACATCTGAGCTTGAGCCAATATCCACAGAAGACACTGTGAAATGTTCTTCTTCAGTAGATGTTGGACAGGAGTCATCGCTCATCACTCTTTACTACATTAAATGGAGAGGGATAAAAATTCCAAAACTAGGACCCTTGGGGATACAACACTTTATGTGGAGACAGAAGGTTTAGCATTAGAGTCCTGATATAATTTTACTTTCAGAGACATGGGTTAACCAGGAGCAAACCCACTGAAGTCAGTGGACTTACTCCAGTATAAAACCTGCACAACTGAGAAAAGAGACAGGGTCAGCATCACATGGGGTTAGTAGAGGCAGGGATTTTGAGAACTGCCTGTGGAAAAATGTTCACACATACTTTGCACACATCATTGCTATGATTGATTTCTTGTGCATGCATGAAGTACTAAAAATGTGGGCTTGAACTTGCTAACTCCAGCAGTAGGAGAATAGACTCAAAGAGCAGATCCTCAGCTGGAGTAAATCAACATAACCCTATCAAAACCAAGAGAAATACATTGATTTATAGCACCAAAAGATCTGGTCTGGAAGCATTCAAAAACTGTATATGGAAAATAAACCCATCAAAAAACAAAACCAAGAGGAAAAACACTGCAGAGAATGTGCTTCTCTATCCATACAAGGCAACTTTTGGTTTTCTTTCCCTGAAGATGTACTTAGTCATCACACTCCTCTGGAAGTTGCTCACAAAGCTTTCTTACATTGCTGTCCATTTAGTGTCAGGTTTCACTCCCACCAGCCTTTCAGTTTAGGGGTTCCCTTGCTGATTAAGTGACCTAGAGTAATTCAGTAATAATCCAGATGCTAGACACTGCCTCTCTAGGTAGCTATTTGAAGCCTGGTAATTTTAAACCTTTAATTTAAATCCCCATCATGTACCAAAACACAAATTTTGATATTTAACTTACTGTGCTTTCGAAGTACTGAAAGCAGCAGGTGGGCTCTAAGGAAGCAATTCATTATAAACATGATTCTGCCTAAATAATGGTAGCTGTTTAATCCTGTGGTGGTTAATGGCCAGTGTGCTGGAGAAGAGCATGGGACAATTTATGAATTCCAAATATGGTTTTTCAAACAGAATTCTGGCCTCCAAGAAGAGTAATGTGATATATGGAGCAGATGATGCTGATTACGCCTCAACTCTTCTTGTAGAGCCTGAAGGAAAGATTTGAGGCTGTTCATAACCCTGGGCTGTTTAGCAGCCTAATCTTCAGATTGGAAACACCTTGAATCCCTAGGGTCAATTTAGCTTTTCATCTTTTCAGTGTACAATAGTTACATTGAAATTGGGAGGCATTTCTGAGGATGGAAGCTCTGCAAACAGCACAGGAAGCACATCTTGGACCAGGGGATACAAATCAAGAAGCTTTATGTTGCTTACAGATACCCACAGCCTGGGGGCATATGTGGGTGCTGCCCTAAACCCAGACACAAGCCCTCCTAAAAAAGCTCTGAGAACTGTTTTCTGTTAATGTATTTGAACCTTCAGCTTCCTTCCTGCAAACATTCTCAGTGTGTGATGCTGGGTAGTCTCTATATGTGTTGCTCCTCTCCAAAATGAAGATTTTCAGATCACACTAGAGATTCTGAGAGTCCCTTGGAATACTCCCATCCTAGCAAACATACCAGGGACTGACTAGCAGTCACTAAAAGGAAGAACTGTGACACATTTGAGAAGTTTCAGGCCACAATGAACATTTCTAACTGCCTTCTTACATTAGTATAATAATGCTAAATGCAACATGCAGTAACCAAAAAGTCACAAACACTTCCATACCTAACACCTTGGACAGGTATGAAAAGAAAACAGACCATGTCTTTAGGTCTCTGTGCTGCAACTGAAAATGGAAGAGCAACTAAACAAACAGCAATGGATGTTGATTCATACAGCAAATACAAATACAAATGAAAAACAGCATTAGCAGCTGACACTGGGGGGTTTGTTCTGTTTTGGGAGGTTTCAGTAAAGATCTGAGCAACGAGTCTGAACTGTACTGATCATGCCCAGGGGACAGCAGAGGCTCTGTTTATGAATCCTGGATCCATGACTAACCCAGTACTTCCTAGAGTGCATAGCAAAAAACCCAAATGTGCACAAGAGGAAACAACCCCACAAAGAGAGCAAGGGAAGGCTTGAAAGTGATGTCCCTTCTAAATGAACTGGAAAGAAAATGCACTCACCGCTTTGACAGCAAATCACCAGGTAATTGTTTCTTCCCACAGACATTATTGTAACGTAGACAAAAATTGGTCACCATTAAACAAAGTTTACTCAGTGGCATTTTTACTGTTCTGCTGATGGGCCAGTTAAGAAAACACTGAATAAATTATGAAACAATAGAAGGAAGATGGCTCTTTATAAGCTGTGTTCGATATAACAATTTTAAAAGGCTATAACACAAGCTTATTGAATTTGGCAGGGTTTATAAATCCTAACTCCCATTACTGTGCTGCAACTTAAAAGAAGTATTCTTCACTTTGTCATTGGAAATTTCAAGTTTAAGTGGTCCCAGTGCAAAATGATAACTTACTCACATGCTTGAACGTTTCCATGCACAGAACACAGGTCAAACATCTGGTTAAATGCAGCACTCAGTACTGCAGCCTGTCCTGCTCATGCATGCGTGAGAATTGGTCTTTACATACCCAGCAGTCCAAATATTTCTCTCATTTGAGATCTCATTGGCAGTGCTGTTTTGGTGGAGTTTTTTAAGGGTTTGGGTGGGGTTTTTTTAGGAATTCTGGCCCTCTTGAGCAGATTTCTATGATTTGGTGGTGCAAAAGCTCCAAGGAGTGCCAGAGCATTTCAGTTATGATGCCCATGGGCACACACAGCCAGTTTAATGGCAAACGAGCCACCAGAGGGTGTCTGAGGAACCTTTGATGCTGTTGCAGGAACTGAAGCAGTTGCCTACAGAGCCTTTCTGGCATTGAATGATCTCGTTTTGTGGAGTAATGCTCCCAGTAAATAACCTGGCCTTGCCAGATGTTCTCCACCTCCAAAGACTGTGAGATCTTTAGAGCCCTGATCTGCAGCAGGCAACAGCTGAGACCCAAAATGCATTTGGCCAGAAGGCCGAATTGCAGAAATAAGCCTGTAGAATTTCAAAGGGAAGTAGGATCTTTCCCCCTTTCCCTACATAACAAGCATGCTAATATGAAGCTGCTCCAAACAGACAAGTCTTCTAGAATATTCTCTTACAGGTAGGTACAAATTGTTTAGAGCAGAACAGAACTGGATCATTTAACATTGATTTTGAAAGTAATACAAATTTTAAATATGTTAGAGGCTTAACCAGTGGAAGCTGCTAGAAATGCAGCTGCTCCAAGCCTGAAATGCCAAACTGTGACTAAAAGTAAATTATTCCAAAATTTGCCAAAAAAGCCTGAAGCTTTCTACTTTGCTTTCATTCTATGGAGGATATACAGCTCTGCAGAGACTTCAAATGAAAAGATACGAATATTTTGTAGTAAGAAATTCACATCATCCTACTGTATTTTTCAATTAATTTCTGCTTTGAATTTGCAGCTGCAAAACTGAAACAAAAATCCATGCTGCAATGATTGTGAATAAGATCTTCCTATAGAACAATATTAACTTGAAAACACTTAACCAGACAAGGGCATGAAAAAAGACCAACAGGATGTGATTTAAAAATCTGCACATATTTAACAGTTTCTGAATCAAGTTAATGTAACTTTGAATTGATCCAGTTATAGCTATCTATATACATATAGCTTTGTATAACTGTACAAAGGATAAACTGTGTTTTCACTGTGGCTGATGAATGTGGACTTTTACAGGGACTAGGATGAGGTATCTATTTTTAAATCTCAAAGCTTTCCAGAGTTCTGTACTCTAGATCTACCTTGAACAAAATGCAGCACCATTTAAAAAGAGGGATTAGAATATCCATAAAACAGTCAAATCTGTTTTTCCAGCGACACAAATAGTTAAACTATAGAAACCTGAAGTTCAACACTTGTGCTTGTGTGAAAGCACACTAAGTCAACTGGCATTCCAGGTTTACAGCAGCAGATCAGTGATGTTGTGATGACTCCTGGGCTGGACTGGCTTCTGAACACCAGCCTTCAGTTAAGAGCTTTCTTTCAATACACGCAATAATATTTGGACAGCTCCAATAGAGCAGGATTTACTGCTCTGCTCCTATAGCCCCCTCCCTCTCTAGGATGAATGCTGTCGAAATACTGATGATTTTATAAGCCTCCTTCTTTTGCTGAGGCACAGAGAGAGCAACAGCTCTGCTCAAAGTCAAGTGAAGTGAGAGAAAGTGATATTCTTCCAGGTCACACTGAAAAACCAAGACAGCCTAAGAGCTGCATTCAGACCATGAATCTCAGCTCTGATCCAGGAGCTGCTGAAGCTGATGCAAAGCTCTCTGCTGACTTTAATGGGCAACAGACCAGGGCCCTTTGGCCTTAACCCACGGGTTAATGCTTGGCACAAGCCTGAAGATAAGTAATTGCAGAGCAACCACACTTCTTACAAAGCAGCACATCATGACAACAGCCAAATCTGCTTCACATGGACTGCGAACGTGCAGTGCACTGAAAAACACAATTCTCATTGTTATCATGTCGTTGTAACCCTTAGAAGTCTGACACTGCAGTCTGCTGCTTTGAAAAACAACCTCCCTGTGGACATGGCCTGTCACACCCCCTTTGTTATTATAGGGTCAGACACTGCCCAGGATCCATAAGCTCTGTTGTTGCTCAGGTTTAATAAACAAGTGAAGGACACTCAAGTCCCTGCCACCTTCTCACATAAATGTACTGAAACATTTTAAAATTCAAGGTAGATTGACAAGGACTGAAAGTTTTTATATGAAACCAGACTACATTAAGGTACAAACTGTAAAGAGAGAGATTTTGCTCTAAGCTTTCATTTTGTTTATTTCAAAACAAATATTCCCCATAAAGAGTACTGACTTCCTATATATCTGAGAGTCCACCTATATTTTCATTTAAGATAATCACATTAGCCCAGACACTGACTGGATGCTAACAAAACCTTTTTTTTGAAATGTGCTCTAAATAACACATTTTGAGACATTGTTAGACTAAATGCAAACAGAACTTGAGCCCTGACGTGCTCCACACATAAAATAGAAGGATTCCTAGAAGTTGCACTTTATGGGACATATCACACATTGCTGACGTCCTTGGATGCTCTGCCAGAGCCAAGATTAACAGCCCATTTGAAAGCCTGAAAACGTTTAAGAACTGAAAGGCTCGTGCTGATGGCTGAGCTCCCTCATGTTCCACTGAGATCAATGAATTTGAAAGTATTTGGCATCTTACATGATGGGTGAGCTCTGCTCCAGCTACCAAATCTTGATTAGTCCAAAATAGAAGAACTTTGAACACAGTCTCGGAAAAACACAGAGGAAAATGTGAGTCATGGAAGAGAAGTAAATCTCTTCCCTGTCAGCCACAGTGAATCTTTCTCTCTTCATCAGCTTTCCCTTCCCCTATGACCCCCAGGAGGGGGAAAAAAGAAAGTAAAAATAAAAAAACCTCAATTTTAATGGACAAGCTGGAACCACCTGATAGTGTATTTCTGACCAGCGATGTACAACCTACTGGGAATTTCAACAAACATCATAAACAAAACCAGGTGGGAAACTAGTTTCATTTATTTTCATTTTACAAAGAAGTTCAGACTGAAACTGAGTTGTTTACAAAACTACAGGACTTTGAGGGGTCAGAAGAAAAAACTGTGTCAATCTGAGATCCACAGTCCACATCTCACGAAAAGCAGGAGTATATTTATGTAACGTGCCCAGAATTAGCAATAAATAAAGAAACTCTGTTAAGAGGCAGAGGCAAATGCTAGTTTACACAGCTGCACCAAGCCAGAGCATTTTCTAAAGCTATGCAGTACCTAAAAAGGTTGAATTGCAGCCTCGTAGAAAGGTGAGTTTCGCAGCAGTTTACAGAAGGATGTGAGGGTGAACAATACACAGTTGTAACTGCAAAATCTTTTAGAAAGAGGTGGAAGTAAGAAGGTGGAGTTTAGCCTGAATAGAGGGATAACTTGGAACATGAGTTCAGGTGATCTGAAATAAATGTTTCATCTCCCTGAGAAGATGGAGAGTACCATTTGCATTATGTGAAGCAGGGCTCAGACTGAAAACAGGAACATCAGCTAACTGGTGGTCCTAAGTATTCCTCAGAAATCTCTCTCCAAAGCATGTCTCAAGGTAT
The DNA here is from genome assembly GCA_013398275.1 of Promerops cafer. Classification (NCBI taxonomy): domain Eukaryota; kingdom Metazoa; phylum Chordata; class Aves; order Passeriformes; family Nectariniidae; genus Promerops; species Promerops cafer. The sequence goes on along the minus strand of VZSE01003284.1, from coordinate 22,910 downwards.
TGAAACTATAGGTGGGAAATGCAGGATGAAAATCTCATCTCAGAGGTTAAGACCCATCTGTGGCAGCTCTGCACCACCACCAGCTGGGTCGGAGCACACTTGAGCACAAGCAGGATGCCAGGAGCATGTGAGGCTCCACAACCTCCCCGAGCTCTCTGCTTATGAATGGGTGAATCATAACTGCAGAGCCCTTAACCACGGGGCAGAGACATCAGTGGGTTTCCATTTTCTTGACATGACAGTAAGTGCATGTCAATGAGAAAACGGCAACACTCCCTTAATCAAAGCAAGGAGCAAGTTTTCAGCAGCCGAAAACACAGATTGAGACTTAACTCTGATGAAGCTGCTGTCAGACTAGTAAGATTGAAAAAAGATTCACATCCTTGCTGAGGTAGACTAGAAAATGTCAACTGAGAGGAAAAATAGTTTGCCAGCACAAGCTGATCTGTGTGCAGCTCCTCTGCCATTTTTCATGCAGATTCAGAAAATGCAATTTCATAAGAAAAGGAAAAATTACCACTTCGTAAGAGCTGAAAATTCAAAACAGCCCCTTTGCATCATTTAACTGAGCAAAGGAGCTTAAAAAATACATTAAATTTAAATTCACTTTAATATCCTGGCGGATTGCTGGGGTGGTACAGACAGTCTTCCACACAATTCAGAATCAAATCACAGTGCAAGTTGCAGAGAGTCTTGAATACCCTATTTTATTAGCACATAGAAAAGCAACACTCAGTACCAAATAGCTTTCCCTTGAGCTCTTCAGACACTGACGTGCAGATCCCACCTATGCAGCTGCACACATTCACCAATGTCATTTTCAGGAGAAAAATGCACAGACTGGGCAGAAAATGGACAGATTTCCACAGTCAAAAAGTGACCACTGTCCCCAAGAGTACAGCTGTTGATGGATTAAGGCAATGGTGGGCTTTGTGTTGCCCCATATCAGACAATGCAGGGATGAAAGGGGCAATATTTGTCTGAACAGCTCCACCATCATTTGTCTGAACAGCTCCACCAACACCATCACCACCCCCTGCAGAATTCCAGCGTTATTTCTCCTTTCATGGCAATAAATTAATCCTCAAGTTTCAGTCACAGGAAGGGTTCTCCATAAAGACTGTATGAGTGTATCAATTCCAAATGTTTGCAGGTCACATAACAGAGATAAAAACAGAAAAGAAAGGAAGATTGGAGTAAGAGTCAAGAGGAGAGTGCAGTGAATGGCTCAAGGTGTCCCCAGCATGTGCCAGCACTCCAGGCCTTCCCCCAGCACTGCCAAGCCCTGGCTGCTTCCCCCAGGGTCAGCCTGGTGGCCATGCAGCCACCAGAGCAGGAGGAATTTTAAATTTATAAGCAGCACTGCATTAAGAAGTGACCTTGGCCAGCTGCCACAGCCCCAGCTCTGCCAGAAGCTGCCTTCCTCAATCACACAGCACCTCCCAGGCAGGTGACCTAAAGGCAGCTGTGATTGCTCCCTCCCCTAAAGCTGGAAACAGACATAAGACACAGGAAGCTGACAGAAAATAATAATATGAAAAACCTAACCCATTTACACCAATATCACAAGGAACACGTAGCATTGAAAGCACCAGGTAAATTCTTGCATTTTGTAGGCTTTGCAAGATGAGGATGTACAAGATGAGGAGAGGGCCAAGAGCAGTAGATTGAAGGCTGTGTTGGAAGAAAGGCAAATGGACTGTTCAGTCCTAATATGCAAAATATTTTTGGTTGATCTCTGCTTTGGCATGAATGTTCTGAAATGAGACATAAAGTAAACTTGACAAAGATTACCTGGTTTCCCCATGCCTCAGTTCTCTGCCTACAGTTCCCTAAGCAGCAGGGAATACACATTCTAAATGTAATAATGCATTTCTATTCCAAAGTAAGATCCACACAGGGACTTCATGACCCCCAGAGAAACTATACTCAGCAGCTCCTCTCTCTGAGATTTTTACATAAATATGCCAAGGGTTCATGCAGATCCCAGGAAGTACTGTGATAATTTTCAGCAATGAAGATTAGCCAATTATTTCTTGTGAAGTATTCCCAGTACATGCTCAGATTTTAATTTGAAGAGATTTTTCAGCACAATATGAGAGTACACAATAGGTTGTAACAATTTATGCCAGCTGAAGTTCTAATCCTGGACAGTGCCTCTGTTTATTATTTTATTTTGGTTTTAGGAGCATGCATCTACTGTTACTTTGGAGATCTTACTTTAAAAAAAAAAAAAAAAAAGTCAAACAAAACAAAACCCAAACCCAAATCCACCCCCATAATCTCCAGATAAACAAGTTTAAAGAAAACAGGCACCACCCCAGGTGTGTGTTTAAGGCCTCAGTCTGCAAGTCTTCAATAAATCTGTCCTCAAAGTTCTGGCAGCAAGTTATATCACACCAGAAGTGTTATGAGGGAAGGAGCATAGCTTCAAAAAATAAATCATTAATGAGTTGGGGTGTATTGTTATGCAACTCAAGAGCACATGGTGTACCTGGCATCCACTTCAGAATGAGATGGCAGAGATGTTTGCTACTGCACAAAACAGCCACCACTCATTCAACAAAGCCTCCCTCTGCCATCTTTTCCCATTTCTGGCCTTTTATTTTTAATATGCTTTGAGTGGGGCATTTCCATGTAGCTGCTGTCCAGATGTCAGCCATGCAAGCTCCCAGGCAGGTGCAGCACTGACCAACCCCTGAGCAGTGCATTCCCTGCAGCAGCTGCACTGCTGCGTTCCTGCAGCTCCTGCCAGCTCCCCCAGCCTGTCCTGCTCCCCTGACTTCTGCAGGGCAATAAAGAAAAACATCACATCTTCATGGTGAACATCATCCACACAGACAGCAGGAGCCAGGCTGAGGCAACTGTTTCCTAGGGATCTCACTTGGGAAGAAGCCAGGGATTTGGGACCAGGAGCCACAGGAAATGCGTTGCCATCGCTCCGACACTCCGCTTTGATCCCAGTGCTCATTTACATCTTCAGAGAACAAGAAGTTAATTCATAAGCAATTTCAAAGCAACAATTCCAAAGTGCTGCTTATCTTTGTCTGCAGTTTTGACAGTGGTCTGAAGACCAAGTTGGACAATCCCATTAACAGGAACAATCAGTGATTTAAGATCCAAGGATCTCAAAGTACTTTACAGAAAATAATAAAATGAATAACATCCATAGGAGATAAGTGTCAATATTATGGCATATTTTACAGCGGGGTAGAAATTAACATAGGATAACCAAATTACCAAGAACATCACCAGAGCAAGGCAGAAATAAAATGAAAATTTGATCTTCATTTTCCAGCACTGTTTGAGCAATGCTGCTTCCCCTGCTGTGCAATTACTGCAGAATCCTGCTCATCTTCACTGTTGCAGAAACTGAGGAGAGCTGCTCAGAAGCACAGCTCATAAGAGATAAAGAGGAAGGCATTTCTAGTGAAAATTCAAAATGCCAACAAACAAAAAAATCCCATTTGGCAGAAGAGATATTTTCATTTGGAAACAATGTGGATCTTAAGGGAGTTGTAGGCTGGGCCCAAGGAAGCTGAGCATCTGCTGCTGAATGGCTGCATTCTTACCCTGCCACAGCTTTTCTTGCTTAAGATTGCAGGACCAGAGTCTTCAGAAATGGGAGACAGCACAAAAATGGGCATTCTGGGGAGTCCAGACACAGAGAATATAATATGTAATATCTGAGAAGCAATTGACATTTCACAAAGGAAGCACACTCTGTTTCTGAAAGAAGTACTTCAGATCTCAGAAATAAGGATTTTATTTTTTAAAAACTGACAAAACTTTTTGCAGAAAGCAAATTTTTTTTCCCCAAAAAAGATAATGATTGCAAGGAAATATAATTTTATTTCCCTGAGAGTATTGTTTTGACCTTTTAAGCATCATTCCGAGCACTTAAGCTAATGTTTGGGACCAAAAATGGAAGCTCTACACCTTAAAAAAGCCATCATTTTTATGTAACATATAAGGATAACAGAGTTCACTATTTTTCTCATTAATTCTATTCCTTTTTTCTCCCCCAGCCCTTCCAGTAGCCTGAGTCTCTTTGACTGTTGTGTCCATGTCCTGCAGTTTCATATCTAAACTATACCCTGGGCACAATGACAGCACAATGAAGCCTTGATCAAGCACTCTGAGCTCTACTGTAAATACATGAGATGGGAAGATCTCGTCCTATGTGCCCTTTTATAAGCTCTGGATCAAGTCCAGGACAAAGAGAAGTTTATTAATGCACACACATTCCTACTGGCCTTTGAGCTCTTTGGCAAAGATGGTTTTAAACAGGCCCCTGTAGAGACAGAATGAGCAGTATTCAAATATTTACATCGAACAACAGAGTTAATTACACTTCAAGACATCAGTAAGATTCACTCTGCTGCAACCTCAGCAACATACTCCAGTAAAGCAGCAACATAAACCATTTTCTGCAGTCGAGGCGGGCAGCTTTCCATCTGGGTTTCAGCTAAGGCAGGAATGTTTCTGTCGACAATAGAACCTCACTAATCAGCACTTCACTAATCCACACATTTTATTAACTTCGCCAAAAAACTCACAGCCTCTCCCTGCCCCTCAGCACAGATTTAATAGCAGAGACCTCAAGCAAAGTCTTTCATTCCCCAAACACATTTTTGTAGGCGAATGTTACGTACATTTGAGTCAGACATTACAAAGCAGTTTGATAAATAATTTGAGCAAAACTAGTTATCAGAGACAGAGCCAAATCTTATGCATATCTGGAAAAGAAAACTCAAGGCAACTTGAAGTTGAATCTACAAAAGAACATTTTATCAAAAACACTTAATCCTTAGTATCTCTCAGGATTTGGCCCTCTGTGAACAAAATAACATGCTCAAATGAAATTTACTTCCTTCCAAGTTAACACTGAATTTGCCCACTTACTTACTGGCTCACAAATTCAATAACTTTCAAAGAAGTCTCCGTCCAGCCACTTTTGACACTTCATTCTTCCTTTCACAGAGGAGTCTGCATCCTATAGATGTAAGCCAACAGGAACAGCAAAGCCAAAACAAACATGAAACTATACTCTGGAATGAAAACCTCTGTCCATGCCAGTGTCTTACCTCTGTGTTTAGAACTTTTCCTACTTCTCTGCCCCAACTGTTAGCACTGAAAGTCTGCAGCTATGGCAGCTTCATTTTTCAAGCCCACCACAGATTATCCACATGCCACCACCTTAAAAACTAAACTAACAGACAGCACAACATTCATTATCCTTCCACTTCCAAGGGCATTTTTAAACAAGTGTGGAGATAACCAAACAGACTAACTTGCTGGGCTTTTTTCTTCCTCATCAATTATCCTTGCTATTGATAGAGAATATGAATAATACCATAGAGAATATGAATAATACCATGTATAAATTATGTACAGGCATTTGTAGAGGAAAATAAGGGAAATTCATCTACAGAAAACCAGTAAATTGGATGTCATTTATACTACATTTCTACATTTTTGTGTGGAATATCTTACAACACATAGAAAAGAATGTAATTTAAATTCTACAAATATTATTTCCTCAGTTGTGATTTTGGTTAAGACAGAAGGGAAGCCTCAGGAAACAATGGAGTACTCAGAGGAGGGGAGGAAGGTGTGGTCTCATGTTCAGTCCAAGAGCTGCAGACATCCCTGCTCCATGGAACATCCTCTGTACTGCCCCAGCCCAGAGGAGCACAGACCTGGGCACTCCTACACAAGCTCACTTAGAGAGCACATCTTTTATTAGCATCTGGTGCTCCAAGAGAAGATGCAGGTAGACACGGCCAGAGAATGAACCCTTAGTTTGACCATCCCCATCTGGCTCTGGGCTCCCCGAAATCTTATTTCCTCAGCCTAGCAAAGTTCAGATGGATACATCAAAAGCACGCTTCCTCCAGAGCCCCCAGGCCTGGCAGCATTCCTAGCTGAAGATGCACTGTGCTGGATTTGCAGTGAATAGTGCTACAAACCTCAGGAATACAATCGTTTATGTCTGTTAATGATCTAAGGAGTTTATTATATCGATCTGGACATTTTAAATTAAATCACACTCTTAAAGGAGCATAGAAGAAATTCTGATGAACCATAACTCTGAGACCAATAAAAGTAACTCTTGTACTGAGCAGTAACATTGACTGCACATTCCCTATCATCATCTACACTCCAAGTCAGGATTTCTGTTCAATCCTTGCAATTAGCTCAGTAGGTCAAAACTGGAAAATAGCATGTTGCATTTGAAGAGCTGAATGTCCTTGAGAGTTAAAGCGATGTTTGGATGTTTAGACTCTGCCTATACTTGAATGACACTGGAAAGACAGGCTCTGTGCATCACTAGAGGCAAGATCCACACACCCACCAGTATGTCATTCTCAGCTTCCCACTGATGTTTACAGGAGGATATTTTGATTTATTCAAAGAGATGCCCTGCAAAACACCCACCTCACGAGAACAGACATGATACTGTGGCAGGCACTGACTCTGCACATCTTTATCTGTTACCCTCAAACCATGTGCTGTCTTAATTTTGGAAAACTACTCTGCTCCTTGCCTCTTCATTTGAACTGTATTTAATAATAACCTCCATTTTGACTTTCTGTAGCATACACTGCCCACGAGTGAAAAATCAGAGGTACACAACTGTTCCATATGAGAGGGAGATTTTGTTAGGATTCCAGTGAAATTAATTGTCCTATACACACAAAGCTACTTGGCATAATGAGGAAGTGAACAGACAGCAACTCATTCTCCTGTTTAAACTGAATCCCAAGTATTCCTTTTCAGAAGACAAACCTTCTCCCCTCACAGGTGGACAAGGAACAGAGGTACTTGATAAGAAACCTTCTCAAATTTTTTGAGGCAGCAAAAAATCCCTTCTTAAAGGTTTGCTTAAATGCCTCCTGAGTTCAGGTACCTGACATCCTCTCTTCTTCTATCCTCCTTACTGGACAAACCTCCACTTTTCATTATTGAATCTACGCTGTCACAAACACACCTCACTAGCTAAACCCTCCATTTTAAGAACCACAGAAACCTTGGTCAGACCAGTCTGAGATCAATTAAAGAGGGACTCCTGCCATGATCTGCTGAAATCACAGGTCTTTGTCATATTGTAGTCCTAGCTGAGCTAGAGGAACAGATTTGACAAAACCATCTCTCCTAAGGCAACCTGCTTGGCATCCAAAATAATGGGAAACCTACCCTGAACTGTCATACTATTGGAAATCCTTCTCTGGCATGACTGTTTCAGTCAACTTCAGTACACACAGCATGATGCACATGGCAGAGACTTCCTCTATTATAGAGCATCAGCAGCCTAGTGTAAATGATACTAAGGAGAAGATTAAAATAAAAATGTATCTACAGATGACTTGAAATAGTCAACCAATGGATTTGAGAACTTTGCAAAATCATCTTACCTCTGAAAAGTGAATAAAACCACCTCTCCTACTTTATGTATTACACCTCATTTGTTCTCACTACTCCAAATTACATTGTAAGTTTTCAGGTAAATTGAGGCAGAGGCAGGATGCCAAGGCCACATTCTGTGTGCAGCAACACATGCTGTAAGCACGTAAACACCCACCTGTAAACAGGCACTGGATTTATATAAACATACACACACATATAAATTCACTTTATAAACAGAGGCAGACCACACCTCAGTCTTCCAGTCTGCACAGAACTCCAACTCCCACACCACTGGGAATTTGAAGATACGTTCAAACTTGAAGTCTATCCTGGCTGTGCTTTGACCTCTGAATTTCTGGGCCTAAGACACATCTGAACATCATCCCTCAGATTTGAAAGCCAATACATCAACAATAGCCAGAAAAATAATTATAGAATCCATGTGAACATAAATTAACTACCTTTAGAGCAAAATAGTTTGATAGTTGTTACTTTTATAAAGGGGTTTAATAAACCAAAAATCAGGAGAGCCCAAGCATAGCTAATAAAATCAGTGTGCGGAGACATGATAAAATTAATGAGGTCTTTGTCTCCACCTACTGTATGGAGGAATAATAATTGTAACTCCCAGAAGGATACAGAGGAAATTAATTTATACCTTTCTCAATATAAAATCCCAACATCTATTCCACACAGATGACAGGACTTCAGCCTCTACCAGTTACAACAGTTGCTGTTACAAACTTGAGAGACGATCACAATGGCTTCCTTTACTGAGAACTGAGGTGCCCATAATTACTGCAAAGTGGCAACTGTTAGGGTTTTATGGTTCACTCTTCCTTTACAACAAGAAGTTTTGAAATACAAGAAACTGTTTAAAATAACTTATGTAAGCATAAGAGGGGATCTGGGAACTTCCTGAACAGGAATGAAAATTAAAAGCCTTCGTAACATTTACTTCAATCTTTTTTAATGACCAACAATTATATTTAAAAAAACAAAAAAACTGCAGAATTGCAGTCCAAACCTGCACAGGCCTGTGAACCCTCTCAGGTGTAAAGGCAAAATGAATTAAACAAAACACCCTTAATTAAAACTGTCAATCTGTCAAAATCTGGAAAAGATTACAGAGAAGTCTGATCTATGGTTGCCCTATACTTTGTACTTCCTAATTTGACAAAATAAAATGTAGGTTATGAATTTTTTCTAAAGACAGCTCTTTCCTGCTATTCTGGCACTCCTCCAACCAGTTTATTTCTTTCCTACTGTCACTAAATTTCTGTACAATCAAAAGCTAAAATAAAGCTTTTCATTGCTATGGTCTTAGGGAGACTGGTGCCAGGTTCTGCTTGAACAGAAACTGGGGGAGCCCCAGGAGTCCATTAAAAACTTGATTGAAAATGTCAGGCTGATGGCAGAGAAACAGCCAGCCTGCACAGCAAGGGGCACAGATGCACCCCAGGCAATTTGGTGTTTTTATTTATACAAACCACATGATGTTTCCAACCTCAGAATATGTTCAGGGAGCAGATTCAAAAGTGCCAGAAAATTGAACTTTCAAACACACTGGTATTGGTGAACAAGCTCTTTCAGAAATATGCCCTGAATGGACCCAAGTATGTACTTGTAAAGGTGCATATTATGAGAAGCATTTTGTTTTCACAACAATCTATTTAGAGTGCATGTTGCAGATCTGTGAGGGCTTTTGGTTATTTTCAAAACTGCTTCTAGAATTTAAATAAGCAGTTCCCTATTCATTGAATATGAAAAAGAGGATATGGCTACTGTGGTAATTTAAAAATTTAATCCCTTTCTTCTCTGTGTACAAAATTATATGGGTTTTTCTTACTCCAACTCAGGAGCACACAACTCCAACTCTTACAGAGCAGATGGACCCAAGGACAGCAAAGACCTAAAACAGGTATCTTACATTCAACTTGTAAACCTGGGGAAGATTGGTACAGTAGCCACCCTGAAATAACCAAGTAGTTTGATGCAAGGACTAGAAGATTTTATGTGCGTGTCAGAGCTGCACCAGCAGTCGCAGTTGGTGTTACTTCATCTCTTGGTTTTCACCTTCACTTCAGGCACTCCTCGAGCCTGCTCAAGTCAACAATTAATCAGGTCATGGGTGCTACATTAGTGACCCACACCCTCCTCCTCCTCTGTGGATGCAGCAGGGTGAAATGCAGGAGTGCATCACTGCACTCTCCTCCAGCTGGATCAGCCCCATCTGAGAGGCAGCAGGGAAGGGAATGGGAAATATTGTCACCAGGAATGCCGTGGCTTGGCCAGATGTGCACACTCACAGCAAACAACTGAATGCTTTCACATCTCCTGACAGATTGTTTTCCTGAGGGACAAAGCCTTGCAGCTCTAAAGCAAACAGACTTAATTCAGCACGTAGTTCTCCTCCATTACTTATTTACATAGACACTAATGTACATGTTAAAATCATAAGCAGAAGCTCCACATGGGATGAAAAATGTTTGATAATATGCAGAAAACTTATGGCCACAAGAAGACAGTCAACTTTACATGATAACCATAGAGGGCAGGATGGGAAATGCCTCAACACAGGCTCTTTTGTGCCCCATAAAAAGGGAACAATCCCTGAGAGAAGTAAGCACTGTCAGAAGCACTTGACCTTTGACCTTTCCTGGGCAGATGTGCTGTTGTTGAGGGACAGATTCCAGGACAACAGAGCAAAAATCCCTTGATTTTATTTCCTCTACTTCACTCTGTATTGTTTTTACAAGCTTGCTAATATTATTTAATAATATCATTTACTGAGTTTTGCGAGGAAAGCTGCACAGGTATTGTCTAACAGGATCTCACCACAGAGCTTATGATCATCTCTCCACATTACAAGTAACAGGCTGTATTTTCCAAAAACTCATTAATGGGCCACAATAACATGGTGGCAGCACCTGCAGCTTCAGAGGAAACGAGCCTTAATGGAACAATAATGGCAAAGCTTGACCATAAAAGTCATTCCTCCTGAACCTTTCTCATTTACTACTCAAAGGAGTATGTTACAGCAAAAATATTCAAAAGTGCAAAACCAATTTGAAGAACAACTGGGCATCAGCCACTCATAAAAACACACACAGGACACCCAAAATAGCATCTGTTGAAGTTTTACCCACACTCAGTGGGTTGCTGTGAGTCCCAGCGTCCTCTTAGCCAAAGGATGGTCACTTCTGCTCTACAGCTCAGAACCAAGGAATACACTTTTATGAGATTTAATTCAAAGCTGCTCTAAAATAGAAGTGTATGTTTTGGAAACAGCTATATTTCTGGGGTTTTGATTCTTTGTGGCAAAAAGTTTCACCAATTAATGCATGCAAATTAAACGCACTTCTGAAAGTTCTATTTGATTATACTTAAAGAAGTGGGGGGAAAGGGATTCTTTTTTGAAGTGAAATGCACTGCAGTCCTGGAAGCAAGGAAGCTTTGGTAACCATAGCAACACTGTATTTTTCAATATACATTTTCATAGATATTTAATTTGTCAAATTGCAGACTGGCATTCAAACCATTTTTTCCCAGCAGACCCATGCTTTTCAATACACAAAGTTATTCACATTTCTAGCAGTGGCCTCTCAGGTGCTTTACAACATAGTTCTCTTCCAAATATAATTTTTTTATCAGTTCTGACCAAAAAAAAAAATTGCTACATGGTTTCTATTTCTGCTGTCATTGTCCTTGACAACCTCATTTTTTCATAAACCAAGTGAAGTGTTTGCAAATGTTCAATTTTTTAGAAGACAGAGCAGGCAATGTTCTGTGGTGACTAACTCATAAGCTGTTAAGAGTAGCTGAAATACTTTGTCTTCCAAATCCTGTTCAATATCCAAGTTACTTTAAAAGTATGCAACTCTATAGACAGAAAGTTAATGAATAAACCTGAAACTGAGCTGTGGTAGAATGTTATATCAGAATGAGATCCACCTGCAAACGCTTTCTTAAATTCACTGCTGAAGATAAGACTGCTAAGCAAGAAAAACATGCTATGTACTATGAGTGAATTTGATGAAGCACTTAGGTAGTAGAATAAGTTTCCAGGCCTAAGAATAAACTGCATTCCTCTGTTGTGTACTGCTGACTGTAAAAAGCTTGAAAGCAAGCAACTATTTCACAAATCCAGAACTTTTTCAGGATAATTATGATAACTCTTAATCATGACAGACTCCACTGAAAACCATATCTCTGACATCTTAAAAATCAGCACAGAAACATGAAGTCAGAAGGAATTTGGGATATGTGCCATTATCACAGTTCTGGTCTCTCAAGATATGCCAACACTGCTGTAATTCACAAGATTTTGTCCTAGTTTTCTAGTAAAGTTCTAGTTCAGGCCACCCTGCTTTAGGAGGGACCATGGAGATGAGAGGACACCATTGCCAGTAGTGCAGTTACCACATTTTGTCAGATAATATCACTGAGAGACCTCCTGTAAAAGTAGACAATTGCTATAGTATCAATTTTGTGATAGTAAACAGGCAACAAAAAAGCATGAGAGAAAATAGAAAAAAATCCCAAAATAAGAATCCGTAAACAGTAGCATTAAAACATAGTTAATAAAAGTGTTAATGAAAACAGAAATTAGTCTAATTAAATCATCTCTACAGCATCTGATGGCAAAGCAGATTAGTATACTCATTATTTTACCAAAGCAACAAGACAACAGTTAAAACTACTGAGCTGTTAAAAATATTAGCCCTGCCATCCTAAGAGTAACAACAGAATCCATATAAAATGGATATGAAATCCTCAATCATACTTCTTTGTTTAAAGCAGAATCTACCTATCCAGCCACAAGTGCCTATTCCTAGATTGCAGTTGCCATGAAAAGATGCAATGAGATCCCTGGGGTGGAAATTCAGACTAGCCAAGAATGAAGACACTTCTTTGTTATTACGTTATGTTAGAACATGAAGGCTGTTTGATAAGATGTGGAGGAAACAGCTGTTGCCTCCATCAGTAAAACAGTGTTGAACCATCAAGCAGAACCTGCACGGATTAATCACGGGAAGAAGAGCTAAAAATAAACATTGCTCTCACATCAGTGTCACGTCTAAGATAAAACAGCAAATAAAGAGAAAAAAAGGACACAGCACTCTGAACTAGAGAAGGGAAGGCTCTCAGCTCAATTAGGCAAGGCTTCAATTAAAGAGGAAGCAATCAAGTGAAACTTGAAGCACACTTCCATTGTGCAAATGAGCACAGTTACTGCACCCTCTGTGTTCTCCCATATTTGCCCCATTTCAGCCTCCTCCCACACTCGCTGCTGATACAGTCCTCGAGTTGTTACACAAGGTGGACGCTGCCATAACAGAGAACTTTTTTTTAACTTTACCTGGCACCAGTTTCTGGGTCTTTGTACCACAGGCAGAAACAAAAACTAAATTTAACCCCAGGCAGAAGCAGACAATAGGTACAAAATCGCATAAAAAATGGAAAGAATCCTTCCAAAATGGAAAATTCAAGCAGAAAGTGAAACACAAACCATAGAGACAAGCCCTGAAACCAGAGAAATCCTATTGCCAAGCCTAGAGGACTGAACTGTGGTGGAAGCTGGCACTAAAGCCTTAGCAATATCCAATACCTAGGTAAGCTGAATGGGAATAACTAACCCGACCTTGACAGGATATGTAGCAAAAGAGGCCATTTCCCAAATACCTGGAGTCTCAATCAGTTAAGTCCATTAGCAGGACACTGAACTTTGCCCTTTTGTTTGGAGGCAGTCAGGATCACAAAGGCTGGGTGTTACCAATTTCCCCAGTCCTCTAACACTCACCAGCCACCCAGCTACATGCTGGAAAAATGCCCACATCTATCCCCTGGTTGGGGGGCGGGGGGAGAAAAATGACATTAAAGGTACATGACAGTAATGTAACCCATGACAAAGAAATGGCTCATTTAAGCAGTGAAGACATCCTTTAATCAGAGTTGCATGCTGTGGAGGGATGGAAGGTGCCTTGTGCAGCCTAAGAAACCCTTCCTGAGAAACCCTTCCCCATGCTGGAACTACCAGGTGCCAGTTTTAGGCAGTTACTCCCCTGCACAACAGAAACCCTGCTGCATTTAATGGGACAGATGATGAAACTCCCCATTCTTTCATCTGAGAATTTACCTCTGTACATAATTAGAAGCACAATCATTAAAGTTAGTGTTCCAAATTGCTGTCAGGAACCAGCCACATAAAGTATTCCTACAGGGCTACAAGGCACTTTACAGACCACATCACAAAGCTTGTCCTTAAACCAAATCCCAGATCTGTCTGGAGAACAGCTCGCCTGCTTCTCTCCAAAGGACCAAATTAAACCTAATCCACTTACTAACACAAGTGCAGATAATAGAACTAAATGTAGTTCTTATCTAGCAGACAGGCAGTCTCAGCCTGAGAAATATTTATCTGTCTTGATATTGTTTGACCAATCCCACTAAAAAGACCAGACATCTGGCAAGCTGCAGAGTTGGAGGCCCAATCAAACAAATCAAGCCTGAATGATGCAGGTAAGCTTCAACTAAACAAAACAGAAGGTAAAAGGTGTTTCAGACCTGGAAAATAATGACCTGTTTGAAGAACATAGAACTGAAGGTACTGATAAAAATAATGCTGAGAACAAAGGGGGGTCTGGTATTCCAGCAAATCCAGTAGGGACAGTAGACAAGCCAATGATGACTGCTGACTCAGCATGTGGCTATTGCAGACTCCACCTTGGTGCATTCACTTCAGATTACTTGTCCTGCTTCAGTTTGTGATTTAAGGAGTTAACTACAGTTGAAACAGAATTTGCAAACTTCCCTTGCATGTTCTTCTCTAAGGAGAATGCAGCAACTGAGACTCCTGTACTGAATTACTTTGATTTGTTGCCCATGCTTCTGGTGGAACTATCAGTTTCTCCTCTGACCTTGCTATTCTAATTGTACCATACTATTGTCAGCAACACTGTGAAGACCTGCTCAGCTAGAAGGCTTTCCTTGCTATCTGGATCTCCAGTTTCATAGTAGGAGGTTGTGCTGTTTGCTGTGGGGTACAAGTCCTGTTTTTAATCTCACAGTCACACCTATTTACTTCCCCAGAAACATTTGAGCATGTAACATGGCACAGGGAGTTACACAATTCCCAACCAACTGTAGCCAGCCAGAACTATATTACAATGTGGCATATTTACTCTGGTGTCTGGATGAAGATTACAAGTGAAATTATATTACTTTATCTGACGTAAAATAATTTTCATATTTTCCAGAATGTGTTAAGCAACCGAAGGAACTCCTCAGTGAGAACAGGAATGTTTTGAAGTAGTTCCTGAGGTAGATGTAGAAATACTAAATAACTTGTTTAATGTTGGAATAGGAGTCCACAGTAGCAACACTGATTAAAATTGCAAAGCAGCACAATGAGAACTTGGCATCCTCTGCTACCCCAGATGTCACAGAAAATGTGTTGCTCAATGTAAGTCTTACTAAGGACCAATAGCTCAAAGAGGACTGAGCAGTACTTCCCTTTGAGGGAAATAAAACAAAACACTGAGATCTCAGGCTCACAAATACATACAATTTATGTGTACAACTCACCCTTAAAATTCCTGCATCATACAATGAAAAGAGTTTCCAGGTCTTAAAGGCAGAAGTTGCAGGCAGATGGGAAAACATCTGATTAGAAGAATTCAGGCCAAAGAATCAAGACTTGCTGAATCATATAAGTTAACTTTCCAAGGCTGATGTCATCTACATGTCCTGAAACTAGCTATCATGAATGTGGAAGAAACCCCACCTGATACAACCTGCAAGAAACAAATGCAGCCACTGAACCACATTCACAGGTTTTGTTCTGTAAAAGTCAATGGAGCTAAAAGTAACATAAAGAAAGCCCACTATATTAAGAACACAGCAATAATGAAACACAGCAGTAGTGAAACACTGAACATAAGCTTTCATTGAGAGATGACACAGGCATTGCATAGGGGCACATACAGGGACAGAGGTTCTGCCTGGGTAATGAGCTGCCAAGGTTTGTACCAGCTGAAGATCTTCTCCAAATGTTTAAAGGAACTGGTTTAGTCACTGAACCCAATTATTGGGATTGTGTGCTTTGCTGCTTTTTTCAGTAGGTTCCAGTTTCTCCTGCCAAGCTAGGAAGCTATGCTACAAGCAGCTGGTACTCCAGGACTAACAACTCCACCACTAATTTATCTTCTAATACTCAAGCTTCCGATGTCTCTGTTTGCAACACAGAACCACAGAGGGTAAAGTATCACAAGTTCCTTCGCCATGCCTATGGAGACTTACCCAGCTTCACAAAATAACCTTTGTTACCAAGGGGTTTACACTGGTGTCCTTGGAAGCAACAGATGGTCAGGATGAGCTGCTGCCATCAGCGTTTTTCCTTTAGTCTGTGAAATTATTCACATAGTCCCCCCAACAGTGGAGGCGTTTTCTCAGCTTAAAAGTGAAAGGAGACCGGCTAAAAGATGGGACAAAAAAACAAGTGAAGCAGCAGTGTCTTTAAAAGACACTGAAACAGGCTGGATTTTGTGGTTATATAAAAGCAAGAAACACTATCTCAATCTGATGTATGAATTAAGTGCTCTACCTTATCAACAGGAAATATGAACACATTTCCTACAATTATTTCCTCTTGCAAATCAATCCCTGTAGGTCTCAAAAGGAAACAACAGATGCACCTAAAACAAGTTTTTATTTCTTTGCTGGCTGTTGAAAGAAAATGCAAAACTGTTTTGTTTTCATTTCTTAGCACCTCACTGTTTAGACAAAATCTCTTGCTCAGCAAATTTGAAGTACTTTACTGGCTGGTGTCATTATCTTTACCTACAAAGTGAGGTAATGAGAAGAAAAGCAAGGGCAGCTTCAAAGTTGTACCCTGTTCTCGTGAGCCACCATGTTATGCCACACTCCTAAGCCAACCCCACACCATAAACACAGCAAACCTATTAACCTGTAGCAGGGACTCAGTTCTTTGAATGGTATCTTACACTGTGGGTACAGAAAGGGGAAATCGTGTTAAAGATGTATGAGCATTTAACTGAGCGATCTTTGACACTTGTAAGTTTTCCAACTGATGTACTGCCAATGTGTTTCTTGTGTTCATCCGAGATTTATGATCTTGGTCCTGGGACAGGCACTCTGTTTCCTCTAATAACTTGAGCAGGCTAAAGGGTTGACTGTTGGTGTGAACTGTTGGCTCATGTGTTACCTTATGTTGTTTTTAATTGCAAGTATTCCTGCGTAGAATGACACGCTTCTGTCAACACAAAACAGGCTTGCTGCAAGACTCACAATGGAATTTGAAACCCTCTGTAGTGCAAAAACACTGGAATCTGTGAGCTTGGTTTCAAATCCTTCCAGGCAGATGCTTTCTGAAAAGCCTGCATCTGGTTTTCTAATCCCCCTGAAGTTTGAGAGTGTTCAGATCAAGCTTTACGTCAGGCCCCTGCCCTAACAAGCATGGCCAAGTTGAACAAAGTTGTATTTGCCAACATATCCCTGGAGAGAACAGTGTACCTCTGCTGCAAAGTCCTGGTTTTCCAAAGCTGGAGGGGGTGGTGTCAGTTTTAACCTTAAATGGAAACTGAAAACAAATCTTTAAAGTTTACAGTCATTTAAAATACAAACAGCTTAGCAAGGCAGCCATTCAGTACAATTTCTCCTCAAATAATAAGACCTTTGAGACAGACAAGACTGACTGCAATTAAAGGCAGAGGGTAAAAAACCACCTTGATTTATAAAGTGCGTAGAAAATGGATTGAAGATTCAGGAATGATGGAATTTTGGAACTGTACAGGAAGAAAAATCATCCTAATCAGTGTGATAAAGACTTCTTGGTTATCCTTATAAAACAATTCTACAAAAGATGGGTTGGCTTCCACAGAATTCTATTAGTTTCATCTTTATTGAATACAGTGGGATATCTCCCACAAGCATAGTAAAAAAAAAATATATTAAGCCTGAACTCAAGTGATGTTCTTCACTCAGCCATGGGAGAAATTTTTCAGTCCAGTAAGTATAACTTCAGAGTGAAATAAAAAAAAATGAGAAACTAATCATGGCCATGAATCAGCCTCACTGGGGAACAAGAGGGCTATGCAGAACTCTGATCTAAATTGCTATCAGCGTTAGGAATCCAGCCCTGGGAGCTCGCACTGCTGAGCACACGCCGAGCAGGGCAGACAATTTTCTGCTGCCCTCTGCAGGGAAGCCTTGGGCCTTGTCATCCACAGCCAGGCCTGCACAGGACGAACAGGCTCACAAAGAACCGGGCAGTTTTCAGAGGAATTTTTACAATTTACTGGTGTATTGTTACTTCAACCGTACTCTGCACTCAATTTGTCGTTATGAATACTGCATTTGTAATTGCAAATCAACCTTTTCACTTGAGATGATGAGCCAGTTATTGGCGTAACTGAGGAAGTTTTGATGGAAATATTAATTCTTAGATCACTCCATCATATGGGAATAGAAGACCAGGCCCTCTTTTTTGCAACCTCAATACTATGCTTCCACTCTGCTTTGACTGCTAGGTACCAAAACACAGCCAGGAATTGAAAGGTACCCAAAGAAAAGCTCTTGTCTCACAAGCTCTTGTTCTCCTGTGCTCTCTAGGAAAACATTAAGGAAATATCAGTTTCGTTCACTTCTTCCTTCTAAACTAGTGCATGAATTATTTTGGTCTCATACACTCCATCATTTAAAAAAAAAAAAAAAAAAGAAATAAAAAACGTCTCATTGTACTGTGCTCCAGTTCAGTCAGTGACTAAACACAAAGCCATAAAATGTTTTAGATAAAAGTGCTTAATGAAACATGAGCATGTTGAAAGTTATTGTTACTCAGGTGACCAGCCACTCAATCCACTTATATACTTCATTTGAGAACACTTCCTTTAACTCCAGAGCAAAGGTGAGAAGGATATGGTTCTAGTTCCACCTCTTCTCTTAGGGACTCTGTGGAGGTATTTTGTGTTCCCCTCTCCTCATTTGCCACAACACAAACAGCAGAACAGCATCAGGAACCTTAATTCACTCCTGTCTGCAGGACACTGAGATTATATACTGCAATATATATATATATACACATATATATATATATATATAAGCAGAGATATTTTCTTTGTTATTGCACATTTGATGTTGCATGAGAACGTAATAAAGACAACTGTGGAACTCTAGGGTAATATGCCCATACACAAGAAGGTCTGATGTGGAGAAATCTTTGTTGGGAGGCAGCCTTAAGCACCCAGCATTCCTACTGGACAGAGTATGCCCCCCTATATACCAACACGTGTATTTGCAAAATGTGTATCATGTATTTGTAATTCCTTTATGCTGAAATACATAAAAATAAACACAAAACAACTTGTTCTGTACTTGCCACAGCTGATTTTGTTAGACATCAGTATAAGAATCACAAATGGACATTAGAACCATATGAAAATACAACAGACAAGCTTGAAGGAGGGTGAGTTTTTAATGCTATCCAAACCAATCTGACAGCATCAAATGAAAAGGAAAGAAAACTAGAAGTTACACAAAAACACAGGGATCAGCATGTCAAAACTGACAGAAGCCTGGCAAACAAGCTGAAGTTAAGAAATTAAATACTTCTCCTCAAGCAATTAATTAGCAACATAGATCTATATAATACAAAAAAAAAAAACCTGCCAGAAATGCACTCACTCCTTACACCCAGCATCTGCACTCTTGTCTCCAGGGCAAGGGTGGGCAGTTTATGAACAGTCTCAGCAAAACTCTGGAGATGGTGTCGCATTTCTGGCCTCAGGCCCAACTCTGCAAAAAAGCCAAGGGACTTGACACAGCCCAATTGCTGAAGAACATAATCCAACACAGAAGCCAAACTTATTTCTGACCAGGCTCATTCATCAGCGTCATCAAACTGGCCCTTCTCAACTGTTCTAACTCGTGGTGGAAAAACAAAGCAAGGTGTGTGGTGACAGCCTGGGTTGTAAAACCAATCCTCCTTCCATAAGTATGAGCTGAAAAGATTATTTTCCTCAAAGCTGCCACAGGAGAGATCATCAGCATCTAAAGAAGATAAAATAAAAGGTTTAAACCATGGGAGATACTCAGGAAAGTAGTGGAATAGTGTAGCAGGTTATTATGGAGGTCTATGGTACCTTCAAGTTCACTATTTCAATTTGATCTGCCAGCACTCATGAATTAGACCTTAAAAAAAGGCAAACAGAAAACTGAATTTGGCAATGTCTTCATTTTAAGGAAGGTTCATGACACAGACCAAACAGTTTCCAGAAAGCTCAGTGATACACCTGGGACTCAGAATGTCTGGCACCAGTCTTACAAGGCATGCAGTTTTTTCACATTTTCCCTGGGAATAAAAGGCTCATGAAACTATTACTTTTATTTGCTTTCCCCCTTCCTGCTGTATTCATAACACCATCCCAAAGAGGAGTCCTCCAAGCCCTTTAAGAACTGGGGCACTGGACAGAACGGGTGGGTGGGGTCCTGTAAAAGCTGGCTCTGAACAACATCTCCACTAGACTAGAATTAAGCCTAATGGGCCTGTATTTAACCAATCTAGCACAAAAATAGGGCAAAGTGTTTTAACAGAAGCATAAAGATTTCTAGCCAGCAGACACTGAGCAAAGAGAAAGCCCAGAGCAGGGAGGAGCAGAGGACCCAACACAATATCCAACGTGTCAGCCTTCCAGCAGCACTGCCAAACAAGCCATCACAGCAAGAGCTTAAGACACTTAAAAAGCCATAAAGTGACCAGTCAAGCACATTTTTGTATTTGTAGCAGTTAACAACTCAGAGCTTGTACTCAGTATCCTTCAGCAGGACCTGAATCCAATAATCACAGCTGCCTTAGTTTGTGAGGATTTAAAGAGCTACAGGTGAGGTGAGCAAGTTAAATAAAAGGGAAAAAGAGGAACAGTTCCAGTACAAAATTCAAAACATTCCATAAATTTGAGCATGTAAGAGATTAAAATGAAAGCTCAGAATGGAAGAGAGGGAAAACCTCCAAAAAGGGAACAGTCTTTTTCTCAGATTACCCAGTGTGAAAAAACAATACTGTATTTCCATTTTAAAATTTAGAATGGTTTTACAGAAAGGCTGAAAAACCTTTCTCACTTTCTTCCATTATAAAACAGTGGAATTTAAATACAAAAGTTTATTTTAATTATGAGATTAAAATAAACAGAGAATTTGTATTTCCTAAGCAAAGAAAATTGTATTAATGACAAAAAGATACACATTAAAGAGAAGAAAATGGAAATGGTACTATTCTGCATCAACAAAGACACAGCAGGTTATCAGTCACTGCTGGCTGAACTCCATCCACCCATTCTGTGCTAAGAACCAACCTGGCCAATGGAAGGTCCAGACTCTTCAACATGTGAATTGAGTCACCATAAAAACAAGTAACAAACTGGAGGAATAATTCAACTCTAAAGGTGTGAGTGACACTCCTATTTGTTGCCACTTTTGTCCATGGGACTGATCGTGTGCACAACCACTTACTAGGAGGATCTAGCTTAAACAAAACCAAAGTCAAACAAACAACCAAAAAACCCACTCAAAAAAAGCTACAGTAAAAGCAACAAACCATACTCGGAGGCTGAGCACTGTTCCAAACAACTCAGTGCTCTAGAGAGACATTATAATGAACAGTCCTGAATTTTCTTGAAGAATTTTTACACAAAAAAAAAATTAATTCCTGCACACCATGTACCTTTCTCTTCTGCTTCAGAATAACAAAGATACACCACTGAAAACTTGCTTCAGCAGAGAAATTCTACACAAGGATGGAATTCTCCTTACCACAGCACTCCCTAAGAATTCAATTGCTCAAGCAAGAATTTCACGTGAACTCCACACCACCACCTTTAAATCCTGTATTTGACAACAAAATTGTGCATTACATATCCAGGAGCTCAATGTAACAAGAAATTACTTCCCAAAATAGAACATGGAGTTACTTAAACACATTCTCCTGCAAAGCACCCACCTCCAAATACCCAAAACTCAAATGAAGCACAAGTAAACGTGTGCTCACCATAAGGACCACATGTAGACTCCTCCAATTCTTTATCCCAGTCCTCCACCTCATGCTCAGATGCATCTTGCTGCCCTGAAGACTCAGGTATATCGGAAACTTCACTATCCCACACATCCAGGTCAGCATATATGTTGTACCAGCCCTCATCAGTAGAGCCACTGACATCACCTTCATTGGGAGAGGTAGAAGCAAATTCACTTTCTTCAGACTTGCCATCAGGAACATTTGGAATATTCTGCAGCAAACATTCTAAAACCAGTAGAAAGCACCAACAGATACACTTAGAAATTAAACAAGAACAATTA
Organism: Promerops cafer; assembly: GCA_013398275.1. Lineage (NCBI taxonomy): Eukaryota > Metazoa > Chordata > Aves > Passeriformes > Nectariniidae > Promerops > Promerops cafer. The sequence continues at coordinate 1,130 of VZSE01003284.1, read as the reverse complement.
AGTGTTCAGCACCAGTAATTCAGAGAGGTACACAAATGCACTTTGTGACTACTGATCTAATTGTAACACATGCAGTTTCCTATGTATGTCATATCACTACAGAGCTGCTTCACATTTCAGATGCTTGGGAAGAGTAGACATAGCCTTGCACCACAGCACCAGTGCAAATCAGGGTTTTCCACAGACTCTTGTTGGAAAATAACTCAGTAAACTAGGGCAAAGGACACAGCAGTCTTGTTTCACCACATTCACCTGTAGGAATTTAAAAAAAAGGTTCTGGATTAAAAAAAAAGTCATATTACTCGTGTACCTAGGCATACACAAGTATCTACATGGAAATAATTCAGTGCAGTAACTAAAGAGGCATTTCCCATGCATCACCAAAAGGTTTTGAGTAGATTTCTCAAGTAGTGCACGTTTCAGTATTCGCCACCTACTTTGATTTGTCCTACCTTTTCTGGGCTTCCAGATCATAGTTTCACTCTTATTAGGAAGCTGTTTCCCCTCAGAGTTTGCAGCCTCAGAGGAAGCAGCCATCACCTACGAGACATTTTTAAAGAATGCAGTAGCACCTCTGATTGCTTACGAACTGCTACCCCATGTGTTCCCCAGCGTCTCCATTTGCTCCCTGGATGAATCAGAGCTTTAATAACAAACAGGCTTTCACTTCAGAAGGCAAATCTGCAGTGGTACAGCTAATTCTGCTGCTGCCATCCGTCACCCCGAGCATTAGCCAACACAGAACAGCCCATCTCCTCACTCACAACCCCGACCCAAAACGTGCCCCTTTGGAACGGCAGCACAGCGTGAAAGCACCAGAGGTAATGAAAACACAAGGAATGAAAAAAGTACTAACACTGAATCAGCAGCTCCGTGGGAGCCCACACGGCAAGAGGGACCCTCCAACAGCACTGAGGGGCTGGACCAAGACGGATGGAGAGCAGAAGGACACCCTCAGCTGCTCTGAGGGGCGCACACGGAAGGGGACAGCGAGTTCTCACACTTCTACTGGAACGAGGAGGAGCCGGCGGTGGGTGCGGGAAGCCGGGGCCCGCAGGGGCTGCCGCCGGTGGCCAGGGACAGGGCGCGGGCTCCGGGCGAGCCCTCGCGGCGGCCCCGCCGCCCCCGCT
>VZSE01003283.1:252072-307172 GCA_013398275.1 Promerops cafer | reverse complement strand
TAATGGGAATCCTTGATGGCAGAAGCAAGATTACAAAGGTAATGGAGTAGTGGGCTGGTCTGGCTGCTGAGCACTGGAAACTTTGAGCTCTGATTATTTGGTAGAAAATGAATGTTTTAGCCATTTGAATAGCTTTAGCCATTTCAGTGGAGGAGACGGACCCATTTCCCAGGGAACAAGGGACAGGATGAGAGGAAATGGCCTCAAGCTGCAACAGGGGAGGCTTAAGTTGGATGTTAGGAAAGAATTCCTCACAGAAAGGGTGGTCAGGCACTGGCACAGCTGCCCAGGGCAGGGGTGGAGTCCCCATCCCAGGAGGGATTTGAAAGCCGTGTGGATGTGGCACTTGAGGACATTGGGTCAGTGGTGGCCTTGGCAGTCCTGTGGTAATGATTGGACCCAATGATCTTAAAGGTCTTTTCCAATCTAAATGATTCAGTGATCATTTTTGGAGGTGAGAGAATGAAGGAATGTTCTCCTGTTCAAGTAAAATCTGTTTTGCTAGCGTTCCCCAAAACCAGGGAAAAGGGCTGGCGATGCACAGGAGGGTCCAGGGTGCAGAGCATGGTGCAGGTGCCTCTTCTTGGTCTTCTTTGGGATACTGAGATGGGCCACGTGGTCTTCTCTGCCTGGCACACCTTTGAGAGCTGATGGACGCTCATCTCCTCCGAGTTCATCCTCTGGATGTTTCTCCAGGGGCCTGTGAGAGATATCAAGCCTGCTCCCACTCTCTTTGATTCTTAAATGGGTACAAAATGTGAAAGGCTAATCAGCCAGCCCTGTCTGCAGCTGCTGGAGGATGTAATTTCAGCCCTAGCTGCACTTGATAACATTTAAACATTTCATTTAATCCAGGCAGAGGTGGTCTGAGGTGGACAAAAAGCCCATCCAAGCAAAAAACCTACTAACTCCTCCACTGTCAAAAGGCTGAAACAGATCATTGCTCGTCCTCTGAGGCAAAGCCAACCTTCCCAGACTCGTTTGGACTCACAGGGAGGAGGAGGAGGACGGAGCCCTGTCGGGGGCAGAGCAAATGACAAGTTGGCCCATGAATGCTGTTCTGTGGTGGCAAAAAATAGATGGTTCCAGCCAGCAGCTGCCCCCGAGGAGGAGCTCTGAGCAGGCTCGGGCTGTGCTAATTACAGCCACACTCTCCTAACGAGGAGCACTGCGGGAGAGCCAGGGCAAGGCAGACGGGGGCTGATTTCCCAAACCTTACAGTGTGGGGCCTGGCCAAGCAGAAAAAGAAGGAAAATAAGCAGAAAAAGGAAGAAAACAGGACCCCATCACCTCTGCAGTTCTCTCCAGCCTCTGAAGCTGCTGCATGTCAATGAGCTCCCCACAGCTCATCCCATTAACTCTATTTAAGGGTCGGGAAGTGATATGTTTATCCAGACACTGGGAGCAAAACATGCTCTTTTTTAAAAATTTTTTTTTTCAGTCTGGGACATCTTATTTTAGGTTAAAGAAAACAGCAAGGAAAGGCAGAGTAAATATAACTCCTCAGGAGACAGCAAGCCCACTGTGTCTGCAAACTCAACCCACCGAGGTCCTGCTGAGGGGAGAAGTCCACAGCTCCCCATGGCCACGTCAGCTCCAAGGAGGGAGAGTTCAAAAGAAGCATTAACCATGAACAGGTCCCTGGGCTGGGAACCAGGAGGTCTGACACTGCTTCTCCAATCCTGAGCAGGGCTGTGGGGCCACTGGGAACAAGCCCAGCTCCCTTCCAGGGTGTCGGCTCCTCACCCTGCTCTTGGTTTGGACCAAAGGCTCTTCATGGGCCTGCACTGTCTCCCTGAATGTTCCTCCACACACCTAAAATGCAAAGAAATCCCAGATCCAGCCATTTCCACCTGCTGTGGAGTGACCCAACGCTGGGAAAGCCTCTGCTCAGCTCCACAGTTTCACAGGCTGCTCTTAGAGCTGCAGCCACTTGGCATGTGGAGGAACGTGGGGGAAATCTGTCTTCCCTTTGAAATAAAGTCACTGCTTTACCCATCTCTAATAAGGCTGGTGGAGGACTCTGGATGTGGGTGAGGATGCACAGAGGTCCTTTTCCCTGCCTGAAATGGGTAAGTGAGGAGATATTAGGAATAAATTCCTGGCTGGGAGGGTGGGGAGGCCCTGGCACAGGCTGCCCACAGGAGCTGTGGCTGCCCCTGGATCCCTGGAGGTGTCCAAGGCCAGGCTGGATGGGGCTTGGAGCAACCTGGGATGATGGAAGGTGTCCTTTGGTAGGGAGTGGGACTAGGTGTGCTTTAATGGCCCTTCCAACCCAAGCCTTTCCACGCCTCTGTGATTCCATGGCAGTGAGAGGCAGGATTTGTCCCCTGGCACGGAGGACTGCTGTGCAGTGCTCCCAGCAGGGCTGGTTCAGGGGAAGAAGTCTGCAAAGCACAGCTCCCCTCTGCCCTCCCTGCTCTGCTCCCTGGTTCTCGCTGATGGATGTGGCTGGGATTCACCTGAGGGCAGGCTTGCTGTGGTTTCCCATGTTCATACAATGTCTAAAGTAATCAACAAGATTTTTGAAGCTCCTCAGGGCTGGATTTTCAAGTGTCTGGTGCTCACTGACATTTCAGGGAAGTCTGTCTCTCATATAAGCACCTAATAAGGCTCAGAGGGAAGAGGGCAATAACACTAATAGCAATCACTGCTGCTGCTCTCCTCAGTAATTGCCTTTCCCCCATTTTGTTTATCCAGCATTGACAAACCAATTCGTTTAAAAATGTCAACAGCAAAAACCACAGGAGTGCATCACTTGTAGTGCTGGGCTTGATTTCCTTGTCCATCAGGAGGTGTTCAGCTGTGTCTGACAGTCCAGGGACAACCATGAATCTCCCACCCACATTTTCCTCTCTGGCTCCAGGTTTGGTTCCCAGAGGAGACAGAGAGATTTGGGATGGGGGTGAGCAAACACCCAACACCTCATTGCCCATTGCAGCCTGTGCTGTGCCCCTGCCTGGGGCTCTGTGCCTGCCCCAGCACTGTGGGTGCCCTGGGCTGTACCCACGAAAACCAGACTGGCAAACAGGCTGCTGGGTGCTGGGAAAAGGGCGTGGAAAGGGTGTGTTTAACAGGCAGACACAATGCCAGTCCCAAGCCACTGTGGCCCCAGAGTGTTAATCTGGGAGAAGAACAGGCAGGAGCAGCGACAAAGATCTGAATTATTTCTCAAATATGAGGTTTCAGTGTCCATGACTTCCCTGGCTCCCTGCTCCAGCCCCAGGCTTTGCAGGAATCAGTCACGACTCTGCTCCCAGCTCCACGGGGGCTTCAGTGCTTGCACATCTGCTCCCGGGGATCCGAGCACCCAGAGGGGGATCAGATGGGGCCTGTGCCACCCTGGGCCAGGAGAGCCAGCACAGGAGGGAGCCTGGAGTGTCTCACATAGAGGTGCCACTGTGAGCTGCAGCAGAGGCTTCGTTCAGCTGCCAAGGGGCTCTCCCAGGGTGGCACTCGGGTCCCTGCTGACCCCAGGGTGGGGTTTGCACGGTTAAATAAATTCTGGTGGAGAAAAAACCCCCCACAACTGAACCCCCGTGATTTATCCAGACCCAGGGAACTCGATGCTCTCTGGCTGGGGTCAGAGGAGGTGTGTGGCCACCCAGTGCTCAGTGTAGCAGCTGATTTGTGCGTTTATGGCAGCAATCTCAGAAATGCAGCTTCTTGCAAGCGAGCTGCTGGATCTGGGATGAACCTGCTGGAAGTCATCAGAGAGGAGCTTGCTGAGAGCAGGCAGGAACCCAGCCCTGGGGCCAAAACTCAGCTCTGTGATTCAGGGAAAAAAAAAAAAAAGAGGAATGAGAAGAGGAAAAGCTGCAATGGGGTCACCACTGAACCATACTCCCAAGTGTCACATGCACAACCTTTTTGAAAACTTCCAGGGATGGTGATTCCACCAGATGTTGAGCTCTGGGTGAGGGGAAGTCCCTTGGGCTCCACCCACTCTGTGGAGAAGAAGAGACTCCAGAGGTTCCAGATCAGTGGCCAACATTCCTGATGTCACCTACCTCCTACAGGACAGCTGCCCTGCATGAGGTAGAGCAGCTTGGAAGCTGAGGAGCCCCAAGAGACATTTGCAGTGGCAGATGACATAAATCAAGGCCCCAGCTTGCTGCTGTGAAACCCCAAGGGTGTGTCTGTGGTGGGTTGGTCTCCACTGGTAATGCTGCTCATCCCTGAATTCCCCAAAATGCTGAATTTGCCTTGTAAAAAAAGTATCTCCCAAATGTGTAACTCGAGTTCACCTTTGGCTTCCAGGCCCCTGGGGCTCTTCATGCCCTGTCCTCTGTCCCCTGGCTTGGCCTGTGATGGGTCCAGTCTCATTTCCTGGGCATAAAACCCTACAGTTCCACAGGGAGCAAAGGGAATGCAATGGAGAAGGCAAAACCAGGGGAAAACAACTTTCCCTTTGCTAGTTTTCCCCACTCCCAGCTCCACTTCCAGAAGTTTTCCAGGCTTGCATGAGTCTCTGAAGCTTTCTGACCTCCTTTTTTTCTACCTCTGGGCCAGCTTATACTTTATTCTCTGCCTTCAGAACTCACCATAGCTGTGCAGGGGATGTTTTTTTAGCAGCAATTTCTTCCCTGGAAGCAGAGAGCTGCTGCCTGGCCATAGCAGGCACAGAAAATGTTTACAGACACACGGAAAGAGACAATTTCAAGCCACAAGTTCAACCCAAGCGTGAGGAAGTGAGGTTTTCATGAAGGAACCGTTGTGCAGTTGAAAGTCCCCGATGTAAACAGCAGCGCTCGGGAAAGGCTGCGCAACGCGAGACACGGTGATTGAAGCCTTTGAATGATCCATCAAAGCAGGAGATATAAAAAGGTTCTTAGGCTCAGCACTGAGGGAGCTGAGAAAGGCTGCACGGCAGAGAAGGCTGGTCATGGGGGGCTTGGAGGAGCTCTGAATGGGGAAGGAAGGCAGGGAAATGTGGAGGCTGATTTGGGACAGCGATGCCGCCGCTTTCCCTGAGCATAATTAACAACGGGAACACGTGGGTCAAAACCTGGTGACACGCAGGGAAACCACCTGCTGTGTGGACAGGTGAGAGGTGATCAAGTGTAGGTGTGAATGCAGATTGAGCTGTTTGTGGGTGGAAAAAGAGCTGGAAAGCTTCTAGGCATGTTTGGGCATCCCAGTCATGTCCCACTCCTGTCCTGGGGTTTGCCCACCAAGGAGCCAACAACCAGCGTGTCTCTTTCTGCTCCCAGGAACTTTGTTGGGGTCAAGGAAGGTTTGTTTCTATTTGAGTCACTAAACGTGATCCATGGCAGGACTCACAATAAATATTAACTCCTGCAGCAAACACAAAGTGGGTTGGAGAGTTTAAGGTGCCCAACACCCCAAGGATCTGGGCTGGGCTCTTGGAGATTCACCCCAGCTCTTGGTCTGCTCCCAGGAGTGCTGGTCACAGAGAATCATTAAGGTTGGGAAGGACCCCCAAGATCATCGAGTCCAACCTTTGTGATGTGGGGAAAAGGAAGAATTTGAACTGGCTGCTCCAGGTGGAAGGTCTAATGAAAACTTGTGATACCACCAATTCCTGTGGTCATTCCTCGCCTCTCAGCTCCACTGTACAATGATAATTTAGTTCCTGTGGTATCCTAAGGACAATGGAAAGCATTGTCAGCCCTGTGGAGAAATGGATGAACAAGACTGTTAGGTTATGTTTGAGCCCATTTAGGAGTCTTTCTGCCTCACCAGAGATCTCTCCTACTGGAGGTTCAAGGGTGAGCAAATCATGAAAGTTTTCCCTGGATATCCACCACAGCTTCACAGAGGAGTCCATTCCAATTCATCCCCTCTTTGTCCCCTTGCCTGGTGGCTCCAGCCCTATTGAGACAGGAAGGGACCAGGACTGGTGCTCCAGGCTGCTTCTGTGATATTAACACCGAGGACTGATGATGACAATAGCAATGAACCCAGCATCAAGGACAGCACAGGTCTCCGGGGGGGCCTGGAAAGGCAGCAGATGGCTGGAGGAGATGGGAATATACAAATGCTGTCCTGGGAGGGCCTCCTTTGGAAAGCACCTTTCCCACCCCGTTTCGCAGCTGATGAGCACAGGAGGATGTAACAACATCAACTCATTAAGGCTGACAGTGTCCTGGGGGGTGTAAAAGCAACGGGGGCATCATTCCATTGACATCTCCACCGCTGTTGTCCCTGAGCACTGCAGGTGATGGAGGCACCAGAGGTGTTTGGGAGCAGCTGTGTCACCTCCTCCGTGGTTTTCCCTTCAGCCGGGCAGTCTGTATGCCAGGGGAATTTTCTGATGGTGCTGGGTGCTGTGTGGCTGCAGCTCCCAGTGCAGGGGAGATAAAACACCCACTGGCTGGCGACTCATTAGCTCTCCTTCGTGGGCATCAGTGGTTAACAGCATAATTAGTTTCAGTGGTAGAAGGAGGTTTTGCAGACCCCAGGAGAGAGAGGCTGTTAATCTCCCGGCATTTCACACAACATCAAAATGTGGCAAGATCTGCCTTAGAGAAAACGGCAGAAATATCGTTTGCTGTTAAGCAACTTACAACTGAAACACTGACCTGAGGTGCCTTTGTTTTGTTTGTGAATTGTGCTAAAGAACAGTGATTTTAATGCTGTGAAATGCCTTGTAATGTCAGTGAGCAGGCAGCAAAAGATCCACCAGGATCCTGGGGTTCCTTCCCACTTGTGAATATCTGCAAGATCCTCTGGCCAGGCTCAGCCCCTGAGTCACCTCCCGGCTGTGGGAAGGAGGCAGAGTTTATAATGAGGATAAAGAGGCAGCTTGGGTTTGGTTGGGAGGCTTTGACCACGTTCTGTGTCTTGGGTCTCAAGGGCTGCAGCAAGAGCAGGCAGAGGAGCACCTGAAGTCCGTGCCCACATCGTTGGAAGCTGTCCAAACACTGTCTGGCATTTGTCTGTGACCCAGAGCCCTCCTGGTGCTGCTCAGCAGCTGAAGCCAAGCATCAAATGAATACTCCAAAAAAGTGGGTTTTTTTTGCTGGTGGTGCTGCAGACTTTTCCAGCTTCATCATGTGTTGGTAACCTCGCTAGGAACACCGGCTGCCTCGCGTTTCCAGACTGAAGGAGGTCACACACAGTTCAGACAAGCTTTGGGGAAACAGCTGAACTCCAGGATGTTTGTACGAACCCAACCCCTGACCTCCCCAGCCTCACATCTTACTGATTCACAAGTACAGATGGAATATTTACATGGACATCTGTGTGTGTGTTTGTGTGTGCCGTGGAAAGACACCCAAATTGTCAGAGAAAATGAACTTTCAGGGCTGTGAACACATTGCTGTTGTGTCCCAACACTTGGCAGGAGGAGGAGAAGCACCTGGGATCTGGATGATGCCTCCAGAAACACATCCATCCCTTAACAAAGTGGGATTTGTTACTGGTAGGACTCGAATACCTCAACCCCTTTGAGGAAATGGTCTTCACACCCCATTTGTTATCTTGTGTCTGAGCACCCCTGTGAACACCAGAGCAATTTAGGCACCCTGTGGAACACTGTGCACAATATTCCTGAAAACACATGGAAGACAGTTGCTATTTGAAGGAGGCAGGTGGATTTTATTTAGCAGTGAAATGTGGATGCAAGCACCAGAATTCAAAGGTGGCCTTAGGATTCAGCTTGGGCTCCAAGGGGTGCTTCTGGAATTTGAGAGGTTGTGACTCTCCTCTGGCCCTTTTCCCTCTCTTCTGAGGGCTGGACTCCCTCGAAAACAGAAAGCAGAATTACAAGTGGTTTAAAGGTTATCCACTGCATGCCATGTTCATTTACATGTAAACCCCAAAGGACTGATGGATCAGGGAGAGGGAGCTGAAATGGAGTGAGGTTTGCATTTCTGCAGGGTCCTTGCAGGGCACAGAGCAACGGGGAACATCCATGCCCAGGCCCTGGAAGGCCAAGGGCTGGGGACCAACCCCTCTGGCAGCATCCCCTGCCCAGCCTGGCACGCTGCTTCCCAGTGGGTTTCGGGATCCTTGGCCACCATCCCTCAGCTCTGCAGGAAAACTGTGCTGCATCTGGCCCTGCAGTCTGACTGCTGAGCTTGGTGAAGCATCACCAAACGTGCTCCTCCATCCCAGAAAGGGGGCATGGAGACGAGAGGAAGAGAGGTGCTCAAATATGGGAAGCTACAACAATTTCCAAAGGGCCCCTTTTCCTGCTTTTCCACTCCATAACAGTGTGGAGAAGGGAGCAGCAGCATTTCCTGACAAGTCTCTTCTGGTAGCTATAGAAACTTAAAGCACAGCCACAGTAACAAAAATACACCTCTTTTCTGGAGCTTCCTTCCTCTGGGGGTCGTGACTTTTCCCTGACACGAGCTGCCCCAACCCTGCCGGACCCCAGGGAGCCTCAGCCTGGAGGCTGAAATGGTTTTTTTTCCCAGCTGGAATTGAGCAGTGTCACTTCATTGCCTGGAAATGGAGAGATGCAGAGGCAAAGCAGGGAATGTCAGGGACCACCGGGGATTAACTCAGGGCAGAGATCCTAAACATTGCATTTGTGATGGCAACAACGTCAGTGCAGCCACGGGTTTGGAGAGAGGCATCTTTTGGAGCAGAAAGGCTGTGGGGAGGGCAGGGATGCTGGGGAGCAGTGCATGCCAGGAGCAGCTTGTTGGCAGAGCCCTGGTGGCACCCTCCTGCCTGCAGGTCTGCCAGCCTGGGCTCTGGCTTGGAGCCCTCCGGCTTTGTGCCATTCCATGGGCATCCAAATGGCTTTGGTGGCCAGCACGAGGCCTGGGGACCTGCTGGGACAAGGAGAGGTTCCCTCCACCACGCCTGATGGGCTGAGGCATCTGCTGAGGTGATTAGCAAGGACACAGGTGGAAGGGAAGGGCTTTTTAAAATTTTTTTTGTCTGTTCTCTGGCTTTTCAGGAAATGTGGGCCCATGGCGTGTGACAGAACATCCTGAGACATCCATCCCAACACGTATTTCCATGCTCAGATGTGCCCCACAGCTCAGCACCCCACAGTTTTTATCCCAGATTAGGGGCAGGGAGACATCTGAGAAGTGCCAAGTGAACAACAGATTGCATTGCTTGATTTTTCTGCCCCCTAACAAATAAAAAAATCCGCAAAACCCACTAGACATGAGATTTATGAGCCAGTAGCTTACTCTGCTTTTGGTGTTGGCTGCTGCCACGTGCCAAGCCATGGTGGCCATGGCTACCTGGGCTGGCTCTGCTCTATTTTCTCCCCTTGAATATTGTTCAGGGGGAATAATTTCATTACAAGGCAGCTTGCAGCTCTTTGGGGTTTTTGGTTGCTCAGCAAGGGCTAGCAGAAGCAAACTGGATTTTATTTTCTTGTGGTTTTGAGGGAATAACAGGTGGCTTTCCCATTAGCAGGGACCTCCTGCATGCAGGGGATGCTTGGGTGGGCTCCAGAGCAGACCCTGCAGCACATTCCTGCACCCTGCCAGGGGCAGGGGGCTTCAGTGGATACCACCAGCCACCTCCCTCTGCCAAATGCTGCTCTCGAGGGGAGATGAAACCCCCACCCTCACCCCCATCCACCTCAGTGCCTCGTAAAAAGCCCTGCCCTGCTTCCAGCCCTTCAGGAAGTGTGGAATCTTCTCAACCTCCTACGGGATGCTCAGTGTGAGAGGGTGAGGGTGAGACCCTGGAGCTTGGTGCTGTCAGCAGGAGGGGGATGCAGGGACCCCAGAAAAGTGCTATAATGGGGTAGGGAGAGAGGGGAACCCTTTGGAGAGGATCGGGTGTGTCCCACGAGGTGACAACGTCCCTGTGTATGGACAGCGTCTCCTGCGAGGCTGCTGCTTCAAACCGCGGCTGTTTCCGCCGTTGCCTGCGGTGTCTGTTCCCAGGCATTGCTCTGCTGCTGCCAGGAAGTTTTCCCCAATAATTTTCCTAATGGATGTCTTTCTCTGCTGCAGATAAAGCCGATTTCCTCCTCTCGTAGCCGCGGCGGATGCGGAGAACAATGGGTACCATGTCTGCTCTGCCCACCCCATGTGATGGGGACTCTTATCCCACTTCCTTTAGGATGCCCAGACCTCCACTGGGAATGAAACAAATTCAGACAACCCACCCAAGGGAAAAAAACACCCCCAAAAAAGCACTGCTGCAAAGAAGTGATTTGGGAAACAGCTTTGCAAAAAATGGTGGAAAGCAGAGATTTAAAGAACAGTGATTGTGGCTGTTCCAGGACAGGTCCAGTGAAACACACACAGGTGTCCACAGTGCAACTTCTGTAAAATTACCAGAAATAAAAGAATCTCATCACTGTGAGCGTCCAGAGTTAAGAAGCAGCCAAGGGTGACCAGCATGATGGAGGAAAATCGTGACCAGGCTTTGTGTGCTGTGTTGCCTTGCTGCAAAGGGAAGGTGCTGCCTGGGAAACCTCAGCCCAGGAGCCAGAGACCCACTTTGGGGAGCCAACCACTGCTGTGAAGCTGCTTATTGTGAAATAGGCAGCTGAATGTATCCAATTATCACCCTGTCTCTGGGTAAAGCAGACAAAACCTGAGCTTGTTTTCTTTCTCTCTCTCTCTCTCTCTTTTTTTTTTTTTTTTTTTTTTTTTTTTAAGTAGCAGATGGTGAAAAAGTCTGCAGCCCCCAATTCTTTAATCCCTTCTGCGTTGGCTGTTGTTTCCAGACCATGTCAGGTTGCTCTTTCCTGGACCAACTCCAGCTCATCTGTATTATCCCTAAGCCTTGTGGAGCACTGCCTGGTGCCCAGGGACACCTGTCACCTCTGTCACCTCCCATGGGTGCACCCAAAGGTGGCCCTTGCCCTGCCCTTTCCCTCCTGAGCATCATCCCAAGCTGGGGCCCACCACAACCTCCTCAGCTATTTTTATGGTGTTTTAGACCTATCCAAATGCTATTCCCCAGTCCAGATTTGGGTGTTATTTATCCATCCAAAACACAGCCCCTTTACCTCTTTGCTCTAACTGAATTTTGTGTAGCTCACTCAAAGTAAATGGCATGAATTTACTTTTTCTAATTATCTGCCTTCCAAAAAGCTGGCACTCCTCACAGCCCAGGGTTATCCACACACTTTCTAACACACTCTTGAGTCTATCATTGAGTTGCTAATGCAAATTTTGAATCTCTGGGGACTAGGTGCCCCTTACAGCCCGGCAAGGAATGCCTGATAACAGCTGAGGGGTGCAGGTTTCATCCCCTCTGGTGTGCCCCCCTTTAAAACCTCACCTGGATCAGGTTTCCTTTGTTTGTTTGCAAAGTCCTCAATCAAGACGGTGCCAGGAGCCTCCCCTGAGCCAGGCTGTGTCACAGCTACAGCTTCCCTGCATCCTCCCCTTCCTCCATCCTCCCTTCCCTCCATCCTCCCGGCCACTTTTCCTGTCAAAGAGCAGGAAGGATTGACAGGAATTTGCTCTGGGAAAATCCCTGTTAGCAATTTCTCTTCCCTTGCTTTCCCTCTGATCTAATATTTCTAAATTCCTTAACAATTTGCACCCGTAGCTTTCTGGCTGCTGAGATCCAGGCTGTGGTTGGGATGCCCTGGGCACTGCCTGGACGCTCCACCCCATTTCTGTCCTGTCCACTCATAGCTGACCCCAAACTGGCACCAGTTTGGCACATCTGATTCACCAGTTCTTAGGCACAAGGCTGGCTGCTCCCAGTGCTGGCTGCTGCGACACCTATGGATCTGTCGCAGCCCTGGAGGGCAATTCTGCAGGTAGAACACTCCAGGGATGTTTGGGAGGCATTCCCTGTTCTTTGAGGCTGTTGTAGAGCCTTTCAATGAGATGTCAGAGGTTAATTGTGTTTAGGTATTTGGCGCTTGGCAACATTTAGGAAGGACAGAGAAAACATAAGGGACCGGCGTATGTTCCCAAATGCTCCATAATGATGTCAGCCCAGGAAGATTTCCATAGGAGCTGGAGCATATGGCATGCTTTAGCACTGCAGTCATCTGCCAGGACATGTGCTGTCACCTAATTACACACCCACATTTTGTCTCCTCTGCTTTACATTTCGCCTGATTCCCTGCAGAGGCATCAGCCATGGGATTTTCAGGCAGAGCTCTGGGCGCTGCTCCCTCAGAGCAGTGGGACATCCCAGACAAGGACAGCAGTGACCCTGTGGGCACCTCCTCTTGTGCTGGTTGATGTCTGAGAGCTTGCTGAGGAGCTAATGCACCTCTTAGCTCCCATGTGGCTGAAGTCCAGCTGGACAGACTCCTGTGGAGACAAAATGCAGGGGATAAGAGCAATCGGAGCAAAGGGATGTGTGTTCAACACATCAGCAGTTCCAAGGTGACACTCTGTTCCACATCATTCCTACATGCTCGTCCAACTCGTTCTTAAAGATTCCCAGTGACGTGGACTCCTGTGCTTCCCCAGCTAATCTATACCCCTGCTTAATTAACCTTGTAATCAGAAAGATTTCCTTAAGCCTCCCTCCAGTGTGCTGCACTTTAATCCACCCCTGCTTGTCCTGCCTGCAGTGGCCGTGGAGAACTGTCTCTGAAGGACTGTTGGACCTCTGAAGACTGGTGGAAGCCCCTCCCTCAGTCCTTTTTTCCCCCATTTCCTTCAGAATTCAGGTGTTCCCAACCTCTGATCACCTTTGTCTCACCCCTTCAGGCTCTGATCGGTTTGTTTGCACCTTCTCCTATGGTTGCTTTCCAGTCGTGAGCCTTGCTGAAGGAAGACCTCATGCACCTCAAATCCAACAATTGTCTCAACTCACCCCCCTTTTTTAGTGGCTTTTCAGGAAAGAAAGTACCAGTGGCTCTCATGGCCCTGTCACAGCAGTGAGGAGGGGGATGGACATTGTGATGGAGAAGATGAGGATCTGCCCATCGTGGTGGGATTTCACAGAACCCAGAATGGAATCCCACAGTTGTTTGGGTTGGAAGGAACCTTAATGCCCATCCAGTCCAACCCCCTGCCATGGGCAGGGACAATTTCTACAATCCCAAGTTGTTCCAAGCCCTGTCCAACCTGGACTGGAACACTTCCAGGGATGGGGCAGCCACAGCTCCTCTGTGCCAGGGCCTCCCCACCCTCACAGGGAAGAATTTTTCCCAATATCCCATCTAAACCCACCCTCTTTCTTCATTTCTGACTGTCTCCAACCGTGGCCTTCCACTATGGAAAACAGCATTTCCAAAGTGGGGATAAAATAAAAAAATCTCTAATGATCCAAATGCTTTGCACTTGGAGTTTGATTTCAATGATATTTTCAGGGCAGCTTTGTTTTTAGTGTGTCTCGTTTTGAAAGGACGAGAACATTCTGTGCTGATGAAATTGTTTGGCTTAATTGCATGCTAAAAGCATGTTGATGTTTATGTTGTGTGAGTATTAATTTTAATCTCCAATATTAATCAGCAGAAATGTAAACAATGTATCAAGCATTATCTTTGCCAGGTTGTATTTGTATATAATTTAATATTTACAACAGGTGTTTAATATTTTATATTATGTGATAATGTTTCTCTGTTATTGCTCATCAGGGACATGAAAAGAAATAAAGGCTCTAAATGGCAGCCAGGGAGTTTAGATTAAACATCTGGAGCATTTTTTCTTAGGGGAAGGGCAGTGAAGCACTTGGGCACATTTTGTGGGGTGGGGAGAACTTGGTGTGACCTCAGTTGTCACAACAGTTGGTTGTCCCTGTCTGACCATGACCCCAAAACCCTTTTAGCCCCATTTTCCCAATGGGGAAGGGAAACCCTAGAAGTGTCAGCCTGTGGGGGGCACTTATGATAAAACAGTTCTGAAAACTCATAGATGTGATTGTCCTGATGGAGCTATTTCCTTATTTTGCAGGAAACAAAGAAGATTAAAGGCGAGATCTGGACTGGCCAATTTTTGCTTTGATTGGGACATTGGGGTCCTTGAAGTAGCTTATAAATGAACTGCTCAGAAAATCATGGTCCAATTTCTCCTGCTGCCAGAGTCAGATAAAATTTAGCCATCACTCCTTGTCAGGACTGAAGACCACGAATCCAACTTGCCTCCAGATCAAGGCTGAAAACATCTGCATAAGAAATTATTTTTTACCTGTAGAACTGGTATTTATCCCTGAGGTCTGCTCTGTGCCTGGAACACCCAGCACAGGCACAGCGTGGGAGCTGTGGCCATTTTCACCCCAGATTTGTAAGGCAGAAAGACCTGCTGTGACCCAAAATACAAAATAACCTCTCTCTAGTAGATTTAGTGGAGATGTCTACTCTTCAAGACGTGGCTCTTGACTCCCAGTACTAGAGAAGAGCAATCCACACTATTTTCTTCCAAAATTATTTTGAGATCTCATGGAAAGACTTATTTAAGAGCTAAGCAGCATTTTTATTTTTCATGCATAAACCACTTGGATGTTTTTTGACCTTTAAACTAGAAAGGTTTTTTTAAATCATTATTATTGTTTTCCAGGAAACCATTTAGTTAAATTATATTTTAATAGTGTTTCAACAGACTCTAGTACAGGAAATAAAGTAGTCACAAGTTATGCACCTAAGCACTGATTTGCATTGTTTTTCCCCACAAAAAAAAAAAAAAAGAAAAAAAGAAAAAAAAAATCATTGTTGCTATGAAACCAGAAGTTTTGCTTAGATCAGATCATTTTGTTCTCATGTCATGGATAGAGGGGCTGAATGAGCAATGTACTGCTAATGGTGTTCACGTTAAATCTCCTTAAAGGAGCCCTTCACCTCCCACACTTCCCAAACAAATAAGGTCTTTTAAAAATGGTTTGGGGTAAGTTCAGTGCTCCTGAAATTCCTCCTGGCAGAGGCAGTGAGAGGAGCACTGGGGCTGTGTGTTGGTGTGGAAATCTGAGCTTTGCAGTGATTTATGTCTTGGTTAAGTTGAGGTGTGGTTTTTGCTGATGCATCAGTTCCCACCTTTAACAGAGAGGAATCTCCTGCTCCTCTTGGGAGCCCAGAGTGGCACCAGGATGTCGCTGGTGAGATGATGATAAAATAATGGTAATGAGAATATAACTTCTGATTAAACAGCTTTTTCCAATTGCCTTTTGGAAGAAAACTGTGGTTAGAAAAGATTAACTCGATTCCCGGAGCTGGGTCTTTAAGGGGAAAAAAAAAAGGTGAAATTCTGGGATAAAACTTCCCTTGGGTGATGATGTGTCAGGCCTTGGGCAAGGCAAGCAAGTTCCCTGCTTCTTTTGGCTGCTTGTGTGTTTGTGCAGTGTGCAAGTATCTATATAATCTATATATCAATATCTATATCTAAAAAAAAGATTGATGCATGATAGATATGTAAATATATACATATAGTATATAGCTTAAATTTTAACAAAAGTTCTTGAATATATGAATATATATGTGTGTGTATATATATGTNAAACCTCCCTGGGAGCCAAGGTCACAGGGAGTCTCAGCTGTAAATGGAGAGGTTGCACTATATATTTATTTATATATATTTATTTTTATATATACATGTAACATACACACACACAGAGATACATATTTATATATATATATAGTCCTGAAAAAGGACTCAAAGACAGAAACTTTCTCTTGCCCCTGCCCTCATTTATTCCTAATTGTGGATGATGGATTGCATTTATATGGCTCTCTCTAATCTCTTTTCTTAAATACAAATATATCTCTGTAAGAATTCCATGGGAAGAGCTGGGGGCAGAAAGCTAACTCAGCCTCCGTGCTGATTCACATTCCTTGCTTGCCTCAGACAAAACAGTGATGGGCTTGTGGAAGTTGGGGCTCGCAGGAAACCCCCACCTGTCTGAGGGAGCAGCTCTGGGGTGTCTCGTCCTTCCCCCGTTATCAGCGCTGGGTGGCTGCAAGAATAGAGCCTGTGTAACAGCCCGGGGATGGGAAACGAGGCACAGCAGCCAAAACGGGGATGAAAGTCTCTTTTTAGCTGCTGAACAGAAGATAGGAGTTAAAATATGCAAGTCCATGACGGAGCCAGGAAAATGTGTGCTTTGTTAAAATTAACTGGTGAGGGCTGCTCCCCGTCCTTCCTCCTCAGCCACTGTGGGATCACCCTGGCTCTTCTCCAGACGGGGGCTCAGCTCTGGGTTCACCTCGTGCCAGCTTCCACCCCTGGGTTGGAGGCAGTGGGTGCTGTAAGCTGCAAAAATCTAAAAATTTCCTCAGATATCCATCCTGAAGATACACATTTATATGTGTGTGCATGCACATATATAAATACATATACTCACACATACACACACACGCACATGTAAAAATAAATACATGTATATACATATTTACAAGTCTTTAGCTGCTCTGTTTGCAAAATAAACTTCCAGTCTAACTAAAAAAAAAAAAAAGGAGCAGAAAAATTGACAGTGAGTAAACCTGGAGTTGCTTGGAGGGAAGTGATGCTGCCTGGAGAATCAGTGTGTTTTTAGGGCTGCCTTTGCTGTGTGGCCATAAGTCATGCCAGGAGTTACCTCCAGCACCTGTGGCAAATTCACTCTCTTGCCTTGGACTGAATTTGCAGGGAGCCCGAGGGAACAGCCCCGAATTTTAACCTGGTTCCTACCCCTGTTGCATTAAAGAGGAGAATCGTTACCTACAACTTAGCTCATTAAAAGAGGGATGAAAGGAGAGGGCAGCTCAGAGGGAGGGGAATTAGCTCAGCAGGGAGCAAGGCAAGGGGTAGACACCAAGGGGGATGGAAAATCCAGCATGTGGGACTCCAGGAGCTGGTTGGGAGGGCACATTCACAGCGAGCCCTTACAGTTTTGGGAAATGCTTTTTCTACTCTGGCTGCAGGATTCTCCGTCGTGGAGGGATACCTGAGAATAACTTGGGATAAGCTTCATGCCACAAACCCACAGATCCAAATGGGTTTCTTTGAGGCTTTTCAGAAACTCTGGCATGAAGCTTCCAGTAGTTTTACTGGTTAAACTGGTGGTCTTGTACGGATATAGAGCAGAGAGCTAAGAATAAGGTGTCCCTTTCCCTTTTGCATCCCTGAAGAGAACCCCCTGTAAGAAAATGTCCTCAGCTTTTGGGGCAGGAAAAGGAGCAAGATCCACGTTTCTCCTCCAGTGCTAATTCCTGGCTTTGGATGGGAGCAGGAGAGGGATTAGGGGATGCATGAAGTGTAGTTTTGTGATCGAAGTGATCCTCTGGGTTTTTTGCACGGGGCTGTGACACACGGGGTGGCTGTTCACACCTCCACTAGTTTAAATCAGCATTGTTATCCCTTTAGGAATGAGTAGACATTACCACTCTGCCTCCTAAAGCAATCCCTGCATCCATTGGGCAGTACATTAATTGACACCATTTAATTACAGCCTAATTTATCTCTGAACAAAATACATTTAAATTTTCCAGTGTATTATTCCATTCAATTACTGCGAATCTCTGTCTGTTTGCTGCCACAGACGAGGTGGGTTGGCAAAGCTGGGCACACACACTCAGCCTTTCCCCTCCCATTCCTGGGGAATCAGCTCCAAACTCAGCCCCAGCAGCCTGATTTCTGTCTCAGGTGGCTTTTCCAAGCTTTAGTGGAGGTTGGATGTTTTCCAGCCATTCCCAGGGCCAGGAAGGTCAGGTCTGGGGCCAGTGAATCTCAAACCAAGCTGATACAGAATTTGGGAAGGGGCTGAAACATCTTTATGGGATGTGGGATGATATCCCAGCCTTAATGAAGTCAGAGAGGAGTTGATGACCATGGTCCTGGGATTGGGGTTTCCCCTGGAGCCTCTGGTGAGATCTTCAAGGTAAACCTGGAGTGAAGCCAAGCTGAAATCCAACAGTGGCCATTCTTTTAGTCCTTCCAGCAGAGTTGCATCATCTAATCCAGAATGGAAGGTGCCTTACAGACCCTCTTGTTCCAAACCCCTGCCATGGGCAGGACACCTTCCACTATCCCAGGTTGCTCCAAGCCCCATCCAACGTGGCCTTGCCTCAAAAGCTTAATTTCACAGAATTCCTTGTGTTTTCAGCCACAGAAGCTCAACAAATGAAATAATCATGGGAAGATTTGCCAATATGGCATAAATTTTCTGCAGAAAGAGCTTTCTAGCCAAGGACAGACAGTTTGCTGTCCGTGCTGCTAACCACCTTGACGTGCCTGTTTGACGAGTCTGTGACTAAGGGACCACTAAAACAGGGCTTTAAAATAAATAAATAAATAAATAAATGAAATAAATGCACCTCTGGCCACATGCTCTTAAAGCCCATCCCATTCCAGCCCCCTGCCATGGGCAGGGACGCCTTCCACTATCCCAGGGTGCTCCAAGCCCTGTCCAACCTGGCCTGGAACACTGCCAGGGATCCAGGGGCAGCCACAGCTTCTCGGGGTTGTGGCACACCCTGGGCTCTCATCCAGGCTGGCTGTAGCACAGAGCTGGGAGAAATGGGAGAAATGGGAGAATGTGGGAAATGGGAGAGAAGAT
This sequence comes from Promerops cafer, assembly GCA_013398275.1. NCBI lineage: Eukaryota > Metazoa > Chordata > Aves > Passeriformes > Nectariniidae > Promerops > Promerops cafer. The sequence continues at coordinate 288,833 of VZSE01003283.1, read as the reverse complement.
TCCATGGCTTTGGGAATACAGAGGACAAGCACTGCTGCAAGAATAACACTTTTGTGCAGCAAACCAGAAGACACACAGCTGCCCACTGGAAGACTTTTAAATATATGATGGCCATTAAACATGCAATCACAGTCCTGCAAAGTGCAGTGAGAGAGGGAGGTTTTATTTTATTATTATAACTATTTTCTGTCATATTGGCATTTTCTGAGCAGCCTGAAATTGGGCAGGAAGCTCAGGGGAGTCTGGGAAATGATACGGGCAAAATTCCTGCTGCTTTTGCCCTAAGCTACAAATCTCTCTGTGTTAAATATGTTTTCTTTAAACACAGATGCCCTCACTGCTTCATCCTGGGGCTATGAAATATTCAGGCATTGTGAAGAGAAGGAAGACAACACCTTTTTCAGGGACTCTCCAGCTCTGTGGCAGTGCAAGCTCTGGCTCTAGACCATGGATTGGAGCACATGCTGAAGTCCCAGTGATTTCAGCTTTACTAAACAGGTTTTCCTTAAATATATGTTTAAGGTTACGCATTTTCTAACCTGTGGCCTAAAAGATAATTTTTTTCCCAACCCCTTTCCATGGGCAAGGACACCTTCCACTATCCCAGGTTGCTTCTGGCCTTGCAACCTGGCCTTGGACACTTCCAGGGATCCAGGGGCAGCCACAGCTTCTGTGGGCACCCTGTGCCAGGGCCTCCCCACCCTCACAGCCAAGAATTCCTTCCCAGTCTTTAATATCTTTGAACTACTCATCCAGTGGGCTTCCTTGCAAAGAAAAATGACTTCTTGTTCCAGGTTAAGCAACACTGTTCCTTTTTTTCTCCAGCCCCGCAGTTTCTTTTTCATTATGTCTGGGAGAAGGGAACACAAATAGAGACACAGGAGAAACCTGACAGTATTCAGCCTAATAGGGAATATGGGACAGCATTTTGCTTTTAGATCTGAACCAAGCCTCTCATCTTTATTAGGGAAGTTGACAACTGAGCTTATTTCTCTGTGTGATAAATCCACTGTAGTCAAAGGCTGTTTCCAGATGGCAATAGCTGGCACACAGGAGTAAACACAGATATAAGCAAAACATCACATACTCCCAACCAAAACTGTTGGCTGGTCAAAAATTCTTCGGTTTTAATGGTGTGTGAAATGCCACGGGAAACACATTCCCTCAATAAAAATCGTGGGGGATGTTATTTTCAAAGGAGCTCTTTAATTAAGAATTTTTTCTTTAGCCTCAAAGTTTTCACTTGGTCCTGGATCAGCAGAAAAAAGCCAACACGGCTGACCTTATCAAGACGACACTGGAATATTGGAAAACTGGGGGTGGGTGCTGGCAGGGATAATTTAGGTTTTAAAGTGCTAATGACCGACTGGGATCATCAGAGCGTTTGTTTGGGTTCCTTTGGCTACAAATGCCTTTGCCATGAAGGCACAGAACTGCTTTCAGCCCGGGGAGAGCCAGGCTGGATGCAGAGGCTGTGCCCGTGGAGCTGGTGTGGTGGGAGCAGCACTTTGCCCCCCGAGGCACGGACAGGGAGCTTTCACAAAACTTTTCACAAGTTTTCCAAAGCAAGTTAAATCTCCTGCTCTTCATTCCCCTATCATCCATAGCTGGTGTGTTTCACACTGCGATGGTGTCCCTCACATCCCCAGCCTGGATGGGAGGTGGGCAGGTTTGTGAGTTTGAGCTGAGTCCTCCCCTTCTTCCCTCTTGCTGTGACTTTCTCCCGCTTCTGGATGCAAGTCTAATAAAACACAAACCCCGTGCATTATGCAAAGCCTTTAATTTAAAATGCTCTCCATAAATCCGGTCAGTTTTATTTTGCCACGGATGGGGTTTTAGCTATATTTGCTGTTCTGCTATTTTTTTTCCCCTAGGATTTCTGCTCTGAATCCTTTTGGACCTGTGGTTGGGGTTTGCTCTGGGGAATGTCTGCCCTCACCCTCCAGCCTTCAAACTCCATCCCTGTGTAAATCCTTCCACGCAGCCACAAAAATGTGCTTTATATTTTGTGCTATATATTGTTTCTGTGCTATATATTGTTTTTGTGCTATATATTGCCTCTGTGTTATATATGCTCTGTCTGCTGTACATGGCCTGCGGGCTGTGTAGCCATATATTAGCATCCCAAATACATTTACATTCCGTAATTGTTATATAGACTCCTACAATGGTTTGGGTCGGAAGGGAATTTAAAGCCCATCCTGTTCCAACACCNGGTTTGCTCTGGGGAATGTCTGCCCTCACCCTCCAGCCTTCAAACTCCATCCCTGTGTAAATCCTTCCACGCAGCCACAAAAATGTGCTTTATATTTTGTGCTATATATTGTTTTTGTGCTATATATTGTTTTTGTGCTATATATTGCCTCTGTGTTATATATGCTCTGTCTGCTGTACATGGCCTGCGGGCTGTGTAGCCATATATTAGCATCCCAAATACATTTACATTCCGTAATTGTTATATAGACTCCTACAATGGTTTGGGTCGGAAGGGAATTTAAAGCCCATCCTGTTCCAACACCCTTGCCGTGGGCAGGGACGCTTCCCACCACACCAAGCTGCTCCAAAACTCATCCCACCTGGCCTTGAACGCTCCCAGGGATGCTGGATTTTGCTTAGAGCCCCCAGGCTTGGTTTATTTCACGGGGGCAGCCCCCTAGGCCTGTCCTCAGGCACAGCCCAGCCTCCGCCTGCAGCAGGCCGGGTGGTTTTTCCCAGGAGAACAGTCCAATATCAGCTCTGGCTCCACTCAGAGAGTATTAGTGTGTGGATTACATGTAATGCAACCCATTATGCGAGGCAGCCGGGATTGCAGCTGGGATTACAGCCCGATAACCCCCTGGAAATGTGGGTTTAGCAGCCCTGGGGCAGCGCTGGGGCCGCGAGGCCGCTCACACGTGGGGTTAACGCGCGGGCCCGCGGGGTTTGGCTCCCACTGCAAGCAAAGAAGGGAGCTGAGCCTCCAGCATCCCCTCCCCGGGGATACCCCTCCGTGCAGGGTGTCTGGAGAAGGCATTTCATGGGCTCACAGAATATCCTGAGCTGGGAGGGACGCACAAGGATCAGAGTGGAACTCCTGGCCCTGCACAGACAGCCCAGCAATCCCTCCCAGTGCATTCCTGAGAGCGTTGTCCAAACACTCCTGGAGCTCTGGCAGCCTTGGGGCTGTGCCCATTCCCTGTGGAGCCTGTTCAGTGCCCAGCCACCCTCTGGATGAAGAGTATTTTCCGAACATCCAACCTGAACCTTGCCTGACTCAGCTCCAGCCGTTCCCTCGGGTCCTGTCACTCATGAGAGTGAAGAGTTGGTGCTGCCCCTCTGCTTCCCCTTGTGAGGATTTCAGAGGCTGCAATGAAGTCTCCCCTCAGTTGGTGTTTCAACTCCTGGAGCACATCCCAGCAGGAATGGTGTGAGATAGATCCCTGCCACGGGCTGCAAAGCCTTTTTGCAGCATCCTCAGGTCCGCGGTGAATCCTCTCTCTGCTCAGTCCAGAATGACACTGTTGGGACAAGGTCTGCTGTAAGGTTATGATGTTTGTGGGACTTTTTTTCTCCTTTTTTTCCCCTCCAATCCAAATTCACTAACTAGTTTCATCCCTGAGCTATTATAGCTTTGTCCTTTGCCTTTTTGGAGTATCATGCTAATTGGGTTGGAACAGAGGCTTTCATTACCAAAAGCAATAACTCACAAACACAGTGACACCAATTATTTCCCAACCAAATGCAGGATTATTTAATCCAAGGCTGGATTTTGAAGCCAGTGGCACAGAGGGATGGGGATGTCCCACTGGCCTGGCTGTGGAGTCATGGAGATGGTGATAATTATCTGAGAGAGAGACACAGACAGGGCTGAGGATTTTCAGGTGGGATTTTGGGGGATGAAGAGGAGTCAGATTTCATGAAAGGTGACTTGCTGGAGAATCCAGCCAATGTCAGGATCTCCTGAGGCTGAGGTATGACCTGTTCAAACCTGTAGTTGAAAATGAGAGAACCTGGAACTGCAATGGTTATAGGTAATGGAAGAGCTGCTGGGGATATGAACCTTCCTGCTTTCATAGAATCATAGAATCATGGACTGGTTAAGGAAGACCTTAAAGCTCATCTAGTTCCACCCCTCTGCCATGGGCAGGGACACCTTCCACTATCCCAAGTTGCTCCAAGCCCTGTCCAGCCTGGCCTGGAACACTTCCAGGGATCCAGGGGCAGCCACAGCTTCTCTGGGCACCCTGTACTAAGGCCTCCCACCCTCCCAGCCAGGAATTCCTTCCCACTATCCCATCCATCCCTGCCCTCTGGCACTGGGGAGCCATTCTGTCTAGTCCTGTCCCTCCATCCCTTGTCCCCAGTCCCTCTCCAGCTCTCCTGGAGCCCCTTTAGGCCCTGCAAGGGGCTCTGAGCTCTCCCTGGAGCTTCTCCTCTCCAGGTGAGCACCCCCAGCTCTCCCAGCCTGGCTCCAGAGCAGAGGGGCTCCAGCCCTCAGAGCTTTTCCATGGCCTCCTCTGGACTGGCTCCAGCAGATTCATGTCCCTGTTACATTTGAGGCCATGGAATTAAGTGTGAGGTTAAGCTTAATTACATCTCTCTGTTAGATGTCAGGATGAAACCCCTCTGGAGGGATGGAGCACCCGAGGGTTGCCGCTTTCCAGCCCCAAAAGCAATGGGGATTTTTTCCAGCCTGCCCAGTCAGCCAAGCTGTGCTCGGCCTCTCTGTCTCCCCTTCCCAAACTGGGATCACTGGGTGCAAATGGTAAAGTCACAAATGCATAGAGGAGAACCAAAATACCCTACAAAGGAAGGATTTGGTTTGCCAGCACCTCTCCAGATTGGCACAGAGGAGTGGAAGCTGCGGAGCAGAGGCTGTAAAATATCCTTGATCCAGGGGAAACACTCATCTGAGCTGCTGTAGGGCATTAGGAGAGTACAAAGCCGGGCTGTGGAGTAGGGATGGAAGCCCCCGGGCTGCCTGGTGCCTGCAGAGCCAGCCCTTTGCTCATCCCTGACCCCTGTGCAGCTCCTGCAGGGAATCCAGGGGGCGAGGACAGACGCTCTGCTCCCGCAGGAACACCCCACACGTCGGGTTTTGTCCTCCTGGAGAGCTGCTCTTGGAGATGGGGAGAGAGGGAAAGCAGTGAGGAATCATCTGTGAGTAATGAAATCAGGGCACACACGTCCACAGGGATCAGATCAGCCCCGGCCGGGGATGCTCAGCGCAGGATTAATCCCCCTGTCTGTCTCCTCCAGCACCTTGCACTGATACTGGCCACAGCCAGATGTTTCTGGGGAAGGTGTAAGAAGTCTGGGAGCAGGCAGACCCCCCCCTACCCCCAGTGTTTTCCCTCCTCTGCCCTACTTCTCTGCCATGCAAAGGGGACTGTGATGGGTGCTGTGCTCTGGGCTGCAGGGTGAGCTCTGTGTGCTGGAGGCTTTCATTATTTCTTTTTGGCTCTGAGTTGCAGCTGCCCGAAGATGCTGCATTTGGGGCTGGTGGCTGAGGTTGCAACGTGACCCACGACACCGGGGACATGGTGGGGACAGTGGGCTCTGAGACCTTGGCTGTGCTGCTTGCTCTTGGGGACACCACACTGGCTCAACCTCTTGTCCAGGAGCATGGGCACAGGCTTACAAAGTCCAGCCAGCTCAAGGAGGGGATCAAGGCAGGGAATAAAAGCACTTTTCTGCATTTATTTGGTATTTGAAATTCTCCCTGGCAGCTCATACTTGGCAGGTTAAATCCCTTTCCCTCTTTCTCTTGGCACTAAGCCCACAGCAGGCAGAGCTGCAGCCCCAGCTCTGTCCCCAGCCGTGGTCTCAGAGGACATGGACATGGATTTTTCTGAGTTGTTCCCTCCAGCAAAGGCAAATGATGGGTGAAGCTCAGGCTGGGGACAGGCACGGGGTCTGCACTGTGTGCTCCTGCCTCCATGGATAACCTGAACACCTTCCCAGCCCCAGGGCAGGATCTTGGCTCCATCTGCCCCTGCTCCCACCTTATTGCCCTCCTTGGCACCTGGACCCTGCCACTCTCTGGAGGGCAAAGGGCTGGTGCCCATCACGCTGCTGCTGCTGCTGTTGAGCCTCCTTGACTGCAGCTTTGCTGTAGAAATGCTGGGGTTTTTTTTTCCCTAGAAAAGAGATTCATATTTTCTTAGATCTGCAAGGCTAATTGAGCAGAGGAATTGATTACCATGGCCATGAAAAATGTCTTATCTCTTTAAGTCTATAAAGGACTCATGCTGATGTAGTTATGAAATACCTGTGAAGTCCCTGAGGTGTGTTCTGCCAGAGACCAGAGCTGCTGGTGGGGTCCCTTCCCTTGAGAAACACAAAATCCAGGGAGCTATGCCCATTGCCTGATGCCTCTCCAGCAGGGAGCTGTGATTTCTGTCTCAAGTGGCTCCACGTTGCTCCAGTCAGCAGGACTTGTCCTTGTCCTTAGTGGTGGAGAACACAGAGCCAGCTTTTAAATTTTAAAGGAGGCTGATGCTGGTGTGTCTCAGCTCACCAGTGCTGGTTATCCTTGCTTCACCTCTACCCCTTGGCCTGAAAACGTGGGAATTGCCAAATCCTAAACATGCTGGAAGCACTGAGATACTGAGACAGATTCACAGAATCACAGAATGGTTTGGTTTGGAAGGGATCCCTTAAAGCCTGTCCAGTTCTACCCCCTGCCATGGGCAGGGACACCTTCCACTATCCCAGGCTGCTCCAAGCCCTGTCCGGCCTGGCCTTGGACACTTCCAGGGATGGGGCAGCCACAGCTGCTCTGGGCAACCTGTGCCAGGGCCTCCCCACCCTCACAGGGAAGAATTTTTTCCTAATATCCCACCCAGACCTGCCCTCCTTGAGCTTAAAGCCACTCTCCATTGTCCTGTCACTCCATCCCTTGTCCCAAGCCCCTCTCCAGCTCTCTTGGAGCCCCTTTAGGCACTGGAAGGGCTCTGAAGCCACTCTGGAACCTTCTCCAGGTTGGACAGCCCCAGCTCTCCCAGCCTGTCTCCAGAGCAGAGGGGCTCCAGCCCTGTGATCACCTTCATGGCCTCCTCGTGGTTTCTGAGCTCTGGGAGGAAATACAGTGAGAGGCAGCATCCCCTGGAATATTCAGACAGCTCTGATGTTTGAACTCTGCCTTTTTCTCAGAACCTCAGCATCCCTTTCTGACACACACGCCTGTGCAGAGCCACGTGGAGAATTACAGGCACCAAGTATGACAAAGCCAGGCTTTGGGACATTCTATGTGTTTAGGATGAATCCTGGGCCATTAGCAATTGCTCCTTTCTTTTCTTTTTTTTCTTTTTTTTTTTTTTTTTCCCCACCAGGGTAATATCAGCAGCCTAAGTGGATGCTTTCTATTTAATTTTTTTCAGTGTATTCTTTGTGGTGAGGACCACGTAGTGAGCAATCCGTGTGCTCCAAACAAGATAATGCAGAGATACAGCAGACCCCCTGCCTGGCTGGAGATTGCTGGATAATATATGACATTCTGGTGAGATAATAACCACAAATGGAGTGGGTTTTTTTCCTTGCAGCATTTGCATCAAATACTTAAGGTAGCCTTTTGTGGACAGAGAAGTCAGAGGTGGTATCATCTGACTGGAGAACAGAAAAGGCTTGAAATAGGGGGATAAAAAGACCTAGTCATTGAGATGATTTCGTTTTCTTGAGCTTGCAATGCTTGGGGAGGCCGTGGGATGAAAGGGGCTGGAGGGAATAATTGGAGTTATGAAGTGTGGGCAGCGAGCTTGCTGCTGGGGAAGTTAATGAGCTCTATGAAAATTAAATCCCCGGCATGAGAATTAGCTATGAGGATGCTCCCCCTTGTTTTTTGTTTTTTTTTTTCTCCCTGCTGGCTGCCAGCAGGTGCTAGAAAATGGGATTTTGCCATAGATGATGGCAGGCCAACCTGCTGTCACCAGATTTCTTTCTTCGAAAGGGAGCAGAGTTTCTAGGCAAGGCAAATGCAGTGTCTGGAGCCTTCCCCAGAGCACTGGCTGTGTGCTGGCAGGAGATCACAGAGGGATCTGCGGTCACCTCAGGTCTCAGATCTCATCTGAGGGTCAGTGCTGCTCCCGAGGCCTGGGGAAGGGCTGTGAAAGCAGGGGGGTGGGTTAGGGGTGATGTAAAACAGGGCAAATGCCATATTGAGAAGGGTGAGCTCAAGAATGTGGGAGAGGAGGCAGATTTTCTGCTAAGCTCGGGGCTCGTGAGTGGAAATTAAAAGGAGAACAAAGACCCTGGTGCATTCCCTGTGTGCCATTGATGTGGGATGCTGCTGGGAAAAAGGAAAATGGGACCCTAAAGTGTAAAAAGCAAAATAAAGATGAGGAAATATTTAAGGACTCTGCTAAATGCTGGGGAAGGCTCTTTGGGAATGTGCCACAGAGTCCTGGTGTTTGCCCCCAAAAAGGGTGAGTTTAAATCACAGCAGGTGCAGCACAGGGGCATTGGGAAGGGCAGGGGAAAAGGGCCTATTTTAGGCAAGGAGCTGAAAAATATCCTCTGTGTTTGGCCAAGGATGTTGGGAGAGGACATGATGCCTGTCTATAAATACAGAGGGAATGTAAACACCAGGGAGGGAAGCAAACTGATTTAACTGGAAGGGCCATGTCAGCAGAAAACCAAATCTCTCCAAACCAGGCAGGAATAAATCTGAGAGGGGATCAGCACGTGGCTGTGGGGTCCTGGGGTGGCTGGGGCTAATAGGATTGCTGGGGGTGAAAGACCTCAAAACTCATTTTGAGGCAGAGCTTGTTAAACTGATGAAAGATCTGATTGGGGCCATTCTCTGCTGGCAGCAGAGTGGGGGCTGAGCTGGGAAATCCCTTTGGGGGTGAATTACTGTGAGCTCCCTGACTTGCATCCACAACCTCCCAGTGACCCTGAGCCTATGGTAATAGGAGTAGGGACTATTCATAGCACGGCAGGATTCTTTATTTGTATTTTCCATGCCTATCCCATGCTATTTGTAAGGAAAAAAAAAAAGAAATATTTGAAATAAATACAGGAATGTCTGAAAATATCTCCTTGCACCAGGCTGGATGGATATCAGGATTAGCTGGGGGCTTCCAGCAAGGTCCCTGCTGTAGGTACAAAGGAGCTTGTGAGGGTCCTGTGCTGATGAGAAGAAGATGCTCGTGGTGGGGGATGCTCAGCCCTGCCTGAGAGAAGGATGTGTGGGCACAAACCCACTCTGAGCTGCTGCATATTGCTCCTATCATAGGAACCAAAATATTGCGTTAGCACCTTATGGTAGCAGACCAGAAGTGGGCTTTTTTTACTTTCTTACTTTACTTTTTTACTTTCTTCTCAGTTAATCTGAGCATTTCCTGCAACCTGAGAGCCTCCAGACAGATGGATCATAAAGCTCTTGGAGTTTTTTGGAATAGGCCCTTGCAGGGAGGTTTGTGGGCTGCCAGCCACACTTGAGATTTTGGAAAGGGTCGTGTGAGGGAGCTGGGAGAGGCTCCCCTGGGGCAGAAGGGTGTTTGTTCTGCAGCAGGAACAGACCCAGGAATGATTTCCCTATTTTCTTTCCCTAGGCATTTCAGTTTCGTTAATCAGACGAAGCGTGCAGAACTGTTAATTCCTTGGGCTGGAATTAACCTCGTGGTGAAGGTGTTTGGATAAAGCCTTTGGGAGGCTGTGCTGTTTGGGCACAAAAGGGGTTTGCTGAAGCTTATGTGGGGTCACAGTAGCCTAATTAGGATTATGGGGAAATGGTGGTTTTTGTAAATGGGTTTTTAGGTAAAGGAAGGAGGTGGCTGGAATGTGCTGTTAGATGTGGAGTGTAGCATTAAATGAGCATGTAAATGAGATGACTCTCATTAGAAAAGGGCAAGTTTGATGAACAGTTCCTGAGAGCTTTCCCTGGAATTATGCCTTTGACTTCTGCCTCCTGCCTTATTATGGCAGGACAAGGAGGCTGGGAGGGTAGGAGGGATAATGAACTGCTGGGAACACTGGGAGAGAACGGCTTTGATGCTGGCAATGAGGAGCAGTCACTTCACCTCTGAGCCCAGCACTGGGAAATCTGAGCCTCATCCCAACATTAATCTGCTTGGGAATATGGCAAAACCACCATCAGGCCCAGGGGGCTGAGGTTTGGCTGTAAGTTATGGTCAGTGTTGGTGGAGGCTTTTGGCAGGGCTCATGTCTAGGGCCCTGCTGGGGCTGGCAGGGGCAGGTGAGTCTCTCCTGGGTGTGCTTATGCTCAGGCCCAGGGTTGCATGGGAAGTTCTTCCCAGCATCTTCCAAAATTCTCCCCAGGAGCATCTCAGCACCCAGGCCTGCCACAAGGCATGGTGGAGAACAAGTCCAGAGTTACCTCCTGCACTTGGGATGAAGCAGTACTGGTTTTTCCCTGCCTAAAATAATTTTGACTATTAAGCCTCGAGCCCTAGACCTTCTCAGCCTGACAATAGCACTTCAAGATGATTCCCCTTGAGCTCTCTCCTTGCTGAAATAATTTGTGTGTGCTGGCTGTGTGCTCCAGCCCAGCTGAGTGCAAAGGCTCCAGGGATGAAAGCAAAATCCCATTTGTCTTTCTTGAATGCAAACAGTTGGAGGATCAGAGATGTCCATCCCATTTGGAAGCAGGTTGGGGCAATTTTCAGGTGCAGGGGATGTGGTTTTGCTGAATAAGGTGGTTTTTGTTACCACTCCTGCAACTGAAGATGAAAATCCTGCTTCTCATCAGCTGTCCTGAATTTGGTGATCACCTCCTTAGGTTTAATGGAAATAGGCTGACAGACATGGGGAGAGCCTCAGGGATTAATGGGGTGGAGCTGTCCTTATGGAATCTCTGCTGGATCCCCCAGGTGAGGCTGAAAAGGATTTTCTGAGCTCCTCAGCACTCCTGGAGGAGGTTTTAAGCCCTGAGACACATCTCCAGTCAGATATCCCCAGGTGATGTAGAAGTTCATGGTTCTCCTGGATAACTTTCCTTTGAGACAAGGAGATTGATGCCCTGAGCATCTGTGAGACCATCAGATCCCAAGTATTTCCCTTCTGGGCCCATATTCTTCTGGACCAGAAATGAAAGCTGGCTCATGCTCCCTCCAGGCTGCTTTTCCTCCTCCCTCCTGCATCTGTACCCTCTAACTGTGGGTTTCTCAGGGCCAGGATTAGCCCCACAGTCAGTGCAGGTTTAGGCAATGAGGTCCTGGTGTTGGTTACACCCCTCAGCAGGATCTGACATTCCCTAGTGCTGGAAACTACAGGAACCAACCCTGAAATTGCAGCAGCTCCCACGCTGCTCCCCTGACTCCGACTGCAGCCATTGGCAGCCCTGTAATTGTCACTGTAATTGCAGGGGACTTGGAAACCCTGAGCCCTGCCAGAAACATAACTTAATCTTTCCTGAGCTGTTGCTTTTGAGGGCTGAGCGTGGGGATTTGCTCTTCTCATGGTGGCAGGGGATCAATCCTGACCCCAGAGCTGGCAGGGAGGGTCTGGGTGCTGCTGCTCCCTCCCAGTGCACAACAAAGAGCCCAGGTAAGCTCGTTACAGGGGCTTATTCAGCAGATGGACGAGCTGTTGCCAGGTAGATCTTACTGCTCATTAATATGCCATTGGCCTCATTTGTGTGCCCTGCTCACCTCTGGCTGTATCCTTGTCTGGCACAGGGGTTGTGTTTCCAGCCCAGCCTGTCCCTGGCATCCTGTTCCCATTGTTCCTCACCTTCCCAGATGGAAATAACTGCTGAGGGACGTGGATATGGCCATACCCATTCCTGGGGCTTCAGAGATGTCCTGAATGTGGCACCAGGTCACAGTCCCAAGGCTATGGAGAAATGATGCCCCATCCCTGGAAGTGTCCAAGGCCAGGTTGGACAGGGCTTGGAGCAGCCTGGGATAGTGGGAAATGTCCTTGCCCATGGCAGGGGGAATGAGATGAGCTTTAAGGTCCCTTCCAACCCAAACCATTCTATGAACCTGTGATTTGACTGCAAGAGATACCAAATGTTTCTGTATCTTCTCCAGCTGCACTCTCCCAGTGTTACAAAAACCCCCGGGGAGGGTGTCTGTGAGCATGTGGACATGGGGACAGGTGGGTGACACAAAGCACCTCGTCCTGCAGCACAGCAGGGAGCAGTTTGGGGCTGGGAACCTGCTGCATTCACCCGTAGCATCCATCAAAACTCCCCCAAAAAACCAAAGCCTGGCAAAATCCCTCCTCCTGTGCCATTCTTTTTTAAATGTTTGCCATCAGTACATTTGGTTCTCCATTTTCCCTGGTGCTGAAGTGAGAGATTTCATAATGATTCACACTGTGTTCTGCTGAGCAGCTTCAAGCAGCAACTGGGGAGTCTGTTAAACAGGCATCCAGCCCGGAATATTTTGTACACTATCTAAATGCAGTGCTGTAATTAAAAGACATGCTTGAAATAAATGACAGAGGGCTCGAGGTTTGTGGGTTTTTTCCCTCCTTTTTTTTTTTTCCCCCATCCCCAAGGGACATAGGAAGGCGGGTGGAAGTTGCACTGAAGTACCAAAAGGCACAACAAGCACATTTGAACAAACAATATCCAACAACACAGGTCGGCGGAATTGCTTTCAAATGCTGCATGTTCAGTTATCACCCAGGGAACTTTCTGTCTGATTAAAAATAATTATTGCTGGCATTAAATCTGTTCAGAATTACTCAGCTCAATTCATCTCCTACCGCACGCTGCTACCATATGCCTGGTCTGTTGAGTGAAAAATGTCTCTTTTATTCAGATAAATAATGCTTTGTAAATATTTAGAGATGAATGTTCTGGATCAGTGAGCGGCTATTTTTTTCCTGATGACAAATATGTGCAAATGAGCTTGTTTTTGGCGGCAGCTCCATTTGAGGCAGGCACTACATGGGGCCAGATTAATCCCTGTGTGAGCGTGCAGGGGCTGTGCCAGGATGATTTACCACGGGGGCAGCAGAAGGGTCACAGAGTCATGGAAGAGTTTGGGTTAAAGGCCATCTCCTTCCAAAATTACTGCAATGAGCAGAGATACCTTCCCCTAGACCAGGTGGCTCCAAGCCCTGTCCAACCTGGCCTGGAACACTTCCAGGGATCCAGGGGCAGCCACAGCTTCTCTGGGCACCCTGTGCCAGGGCCTCACTGCCCTCCCAGCCAGGAATTCCCAATTCCCAATATCCCATCCATCCCTGCCCTCTGGCACTGGGGAGCCATTCCCTGTGTCCTGTCCCTCCATGCCTTGTCCCCAGTCCCTCTCCAGCTCTCCTGGAGCCCCTTTAGGCCCTGCAAGGGGCTCTGAGCTCTCCCTGGAGCCTTCTCCTCTCCAGGTGAGCACCCCCAGCTCTCCCAGCCTGGCTCCAGAGCAGAGGGGCTCCAGCCCTCAGAGCTTTTCCATGGCTTCCTCTGGACTGGCTCCAACAGGTCCATGTCCTTCTGCTGGGGGTCCCAGGGCTGGATGCAGCACTGCAGGTGGGGTGTCATGAGAATGAAATAGAGGGGGAGAATCCCCTCCCTCACCTGCTGCCTGAGCTGCTTTGGATGCAGCCCAGGACACGTTTGGCTTTCTGGGCTGCCAGTGCCCATTGCCAGGTGATGTCCAGCCTTTCATCCACCAGCACTCCAAATCTTTTTGGCAGAGCTGCTTTCAATCCCTTCAACCCCCAGCTGGTACCAATAAGGGTTGCCCCGATCCAGGTGCAGAACCTTGTGCTTGGTCACTTCTGCTGCTGGGCAAGTGGGGAGAAAACTTTAAAAGGTTTTAAAATCTATTAAGATACCTGCAATGCCTTCCAGCCAAACACAGTTGCAGGTACCCGGATGTTGGGCAAATGCCATGGATTTCCCTTGTTCCTGCTGCTGAAGTCCCAGGAGGATCCATGGGGCATGGGCAAAGGTACAAGAGCTGGATCCCACATTGTGTCTGGATCTGACCCTGCTCCCCAATATGCCTGGAAGGAGGGTTTGTTTAAGAAATGGGACACATGAACCCCTTGGCATGCCCAGACTCCAGCCTGGTGCTGACAGAGGCTCGTGGGACTGGATGGGATCGTGGGTTATGGCTCCTGGAGCCGTGTGATGGCAGTGGAGCTGACGCTTTGCATCTTTCCCCTTTTACACTTCAAAAGTGCCACAGGGAAAATGCTCATCTCAGTGCCAAAAAACGTATTTGCTGAGCACATATAACCTCCAGGACAGCTGCTCTGGCTGGGTCCTGGTGATTTATGGGAAGGGAAGAGGGCTTTTGGAGGGTGCACGGAATATTTAAAGCAATGCCGTTTTCACGTTTCGTCCAGAGGCGTTAAACGAGATGAAATCTCTCCCACAGGTGAGATAACGGGCTCTGCGAGAGGTGGGAGTTCAGCCAGACACATCCCTCCACTCCCAAAATGCCTCCCAGGGAGCGGAGCTGTGGGAGGGCACATCCAAAAGATGAATTTCGTTCCCTCAGGATAGGCACCAGAAGAGGGATGCAAATCCCAGGCCTCCAGGTCTGCCACCTCTTCACCTCCGTCACCTCTTTCTCCCAGGCAAACTCCAAGTGGCCGGAGATCCTGGCTCGTGCTGCCGGCCTCAGTGAACACCCTCAGGATGTATTTGCTCTGTATTCCATTAAAACACGGAGGCAAACAACGGGCATTAATGAATTCCTTCGTTTATGATGACAATACGTTTCTGAGTCCTTCTATTGATTTGCCGAGCAAGCTGATAAAAAGAGCAAACCTTGCAGTATTTACCACCCCGAGGCTAAGTGTGATGTCTGAATCAACAGAGCCTGTTTGCTTTTCAAAATTCAAATGAGGACAAAAATAATCTCCTTTTCTGGAGGCCGGCAGGCCCCAGCAGGAGGGGTTTTGCCAAACTCACTCAAAGAGATGTCACAGCTTGAGGCCAGCCTGAAGGGCCTGGTTGGTGTAACTGGGATTTCCCCCAGCTTTGGGGTCTGTACTGATGCACACAGGGGCAGACGCTGGGTCAAGCTGTGAAAACTGGAAACCAGAGCAAAAAAGCTTTTGACAGTCAGCTGAGTCATCAACTCCACGTGGTTAATTAGGCAGAGTTCCTAATCAAAGTCATTATTTACCTTGGAAAGCAGGAGACTGGGCTGCTCCAGCCTTCGCTGAGTGCAGGGCTGGGCTTTGATGTGTTCTCTAGGGTGGACAGTGGGAAATGGAGGCACACGGTTCCTTTGCCTGGAGATGGGGAAAAACCCATGAAATGAAGAAATTGGAGTGACTGGGAGGGTCAGTGTCACCTCTGGTGCTCTGGGTTTCTTCCACACTGTCCCATGTTCAGTGGGAGCTGCAGGATGGAGAGGGATGAGCAGTGTGAGCCCAGCTGCCCATAGGCTGGATCAAAACCACCGTGCTCAGATTAACTATAAAAGAAAAACAAACCAAAAAACCAAACAGGATTAAAGAATTTCCTTTCTCTCTCTGGAATACTGGAGACCACAGGCCATGCTTCTGCCTCCGTGCTCGCCCTGAGAGCAGATGGAGCAAAGTCATCCTCTGCTTTCCACTCCAAAATGCAGCAGCATGCTCAAGCCTTGACCAAAGAGGCCATTACAAAGGCAAGTCAAAGCCTTGATTTAAACCAGCTTGTTCAAATATTTTCATGCTCCTTGTGGTTGGATTCCAGACTTTTACTCCCTGATTACTTTAGCCTGGAGAAAAAAAAGGGAGAAAAGAAAAGCCTGATTCAGTGACGAGGGCATGGCACTGCTGAGCACAGGGTGCTGCAGTTTTCCCAGGAATTCTTTTGGGTCTCAGAATGCCCTGCAGTAAATAAAAACAGCCAAAGATTGCTAAAGATTGAGGGAGATAGTTTTGCCCATCTTAACCACTTATGGGATGCTTTCTGGGAGTGTGAAGTTCAGGAGATGCTCCATGGACACTATTAACAGTTGTGGTTATTAATGAATATCCTGGGCTTTTGGCAGCATCAAATTGTTTTTGTTCAGGATCCTGAAGGGACTTTGGGTTTCCTGGTCACCCCCATGGAGAGGGGCTGTGAGGACTCTTCCCATGTTTTTTGTTCCTCTGAAGTGGCAGCTATGGGAGGGCAGGGGAGGCTCCAGGGCTGTGCTGGCTCCATCATTGACTTTTACCTTCACTCACAAATTATTTATGGTCATTACTGGCTTCTCATTCTTGGTGTCATGGAGATGCTCCACAAGCAAAAACCTTCCAGTGAGCTCATCCTGATGTCCAGACTCATATGTTTTTATTTTTTCTGCAGCCAGGAATGTGCTTGCAGGATCCCCTTCAGAAGCCACGAGCTTTGACATCCAGGGGGAACACTGGAAGTCTACATGTGACAGGCACTTGTGACCTTGTTCCCTTTGTTGGAGACATTAGGCCTGGAAAGCTCCTCATGGCCACAATCACCTCTCCAAGGCCACAGACTAGGCACAGGATCACTGTTTTGTTTTTTGGTTTTTTTTTTTTTCAGAAGACGATTTTTAGGAGGAAGGAAGCAGCTGATGGTGGCGTGTGCTCTTCCCAAACAAAGATAAAGAAGGGTGCTCCAAATAACTCTGTTCTTGCTGGCAAGGGGTATTTTTAACCAGCAACATGACACAAAAATAACACAGACGGCTGGAAGAAAAAGGAATGGCTGCTTTGCTGGGAGAGGAGTTTGCTCTGTTTCATGGGGAAGGCAAGAAACATTTATTTTGCAGCCCTCTCCCAGCTCCCCATCGGCCATGCCATTCCCAGGAGGTGTTACCCGTGGCGTTTGCATGGACATGGAGGATAATTTTAAATGGCTGCTATAAAGTAATAAAGGTTGAAAGGTCAGGCTTGGGTATAAACAGCCCCCAGGAGCCTGTTTTTACACCCTGGCCATGCCCTGAACCAAGAAAGAATTGGTCGACTTTATGGGCTCCTTCCTCCAGAGATACTTTGGGCATCTGGGTGTTCTGGTTAACGCTGTCAAAAGGCAGAAAATACAGCTCTGACTCAGTGCCAAACCAAGAAATGACCTTTTCCCAACCCTCCTGCCTGCAGCCTTCCTTCCCCACTGTGCTGCAGAGCCAAGGCTCCCCTGGACCGTGCTGGGAGTGGGGCTGAGCCCGTGGCAGGGAGAGAGCTCTGGCACGTCCTTTAGGGTGTCTGGGGTTTTCTAGCTCTGATAAGAGCCTTCATGGCTTTAGGGCAATTTTTGTACATGCTTGACAGCTGTTTTTTTCCCCTCAGTAAAGAGCAGGAAATGAGCTGGGGTAAGGATGGGATGTGCAGCGTGTGGGGGAAGTTTTGGAAAGAGGCTCAGACCCCGGGGCTACGCGAGGCAATGCGGAGACTGCCGGGGATGTTGATATTCAGGTGGAAAAGCGGGAGTATCCCCTTGCAGGTACACGCCCACACACGCAGAGGGGAAATTAAGGTTCTCTGGTGCTTGTCAGAGCATCGTTTGGCGAGAGCAGCCAGGAAAAGGAGAAGTTGTGGAGGAAGATCACAATCTGTGCTCGTGGAGCAGCCCCAAGGCTCCGGTGTCTCCAGCCCCTCTCTCCGTGGTGCCGTGATGTGAGTCAGGTCCTTCCCTCTGCCTTCCCCTCCGGGATGAGTAATGGAGCCGGGATAACCTTTAACGTGTCTTGGGGACTCTCCCAGCTCCTTATTTTAAGTGTTTTATCAGCAGGGATCAGGATGGAGTAAAAGTGCGGGGGTGTGAAATGTGGAGGTGTCTGCTGGGGCTTCCAAGGAGACCCCCCAAGAAATGCACTCAGTTCTACAGCAGCATCCACATTCCGTGGGGAGGGAGCCCAATAACTCAGCTTTCCTCAAACTGCAGCAACCCCCAGTAAATCTTATTTGTGTTTTAAGGCTGAAAAGCTCCAGCGGCTCCGGGAGCCTTTGCCGCAGCGTTGCCGCACCTGGAGGGAGCCTCTGCCCAGCTGATCCTTGTGGTGCTGGGGCTGAGCCTGGAATGGGGTGTCTGGCTGCAGCCTGGCCCTGGAGCAACCCAAAGGCAGCAGAAATTCAGTCAGAGTGAGGGCCAAAAGGCGTCGTTCTGGCTCAAAACTGGCCCCTTGCTTTTCTCAGTGCTTCACAGGACAGGTTGATGGCATAGAAACAGAATCATTTAGGTTGGAAACGACCCTGAAGGTCATCCAGCCAACTGCTCACCCAGCACTGCCACCCCCACCACTCACCCATGACCCCAAGTGCCACGTTTCTGGCTCCATTTGTTTGTACAATGGCTTGAAGAGGTGAGTCCTGGCCTGTGAGTGGGACATTTTTACCTTCTGGGGTGCAAATAATGACCTCGAGCATGATGGGCTGAGACTGGTGGGTGCTGAAACTTCCATAAATAAGTCCTTTACTGTGGGAGAGGGGAGTGGCACTCATACCAAGCTCTCTCCTTTTCAGGCTTACAAATAAATTGCATGGTGTGATTTTTAGGCTTGTCCTGTGCCAGGAGCTGGACTTGATGATCCTTATGGGTCCCTTCCAACTGAGGATATTCTGGGATTCTGTGACAAAGAATCCCTTCCCCATAACCAGAGTGCCAGAACTGCACTCGGGTGGGTGAATCAGAGGCGAGCAATTTATGTCAAGAGTTCCCCTCTCTTGCAAATTATAATGTACTATATTATCATTATAGGATTATGATTATGTCAAATAAGCAGGAATTCTGGGTGCTGGCAGCTCTTTAAACTTCACTGTAGTGATTTCTTTGCCTGTCCCGAGGCAAAGGCAGGCGGCAAAGTCACGCGGATGGAGAGGCCTCTGTGGTGGCCCAAAATGAGGTGGGGTTTGGGAGGTCAGGATGAAAGGGACCATTGTGGGGGCTTGTCTGCTGCCCAGCATGTGAAGGGCCTGGTGCTCAGCAGGGCTCATCATGTGTCAGCTCTGAGCACAACTGCTGACCTTTGATTTTGGGGCCAAGGGGTTTGTCTGATCCCGGGGGTGACGCTCAGCCCATCAAACAGCCCAGGGATGCTTCAGGCTTTGAAGCTGTGGGGTTTGGCAGAAGTTTGTGATCATTTAAGGCAGCACAAGGCCTGGGTCAGGGGAGGTTTAGGTTGGAAATTAGGAAAAGATTCTTCATCCAGAGTGTGGTTGAGAACTAGAGCAGTCTCCCCAGGGCAGAGGTTGTGGCATGAAGCCTGTCAGAGTTCTAGAAGTGCTTGGACAGTTCTCTCAGACACATGGTGTGACTTGTGGGCTTATCCTGTGCAGGGCCAGGAGTTGGACTTGGTGATCCTTGTGGGTCCTTTCCAACTCAGGCTATTCCATGATTCTATGATTATGTGTGTTAGAGAAGCCTTTTGGGCACCTGTGCTAATTCAATTCCTCCACTACCTGCAAAATAGTCCTGCATGGGGTATTTAATTGTATTATTAATTTCTCATAGGTACCGAGCAGTTTCAAAAGATGAAATCTCAAAACAGCAATGTCAAATTAAAAAAAAAAAAAAGGCGAATGCTTTCTGTGATTTGCTCATCTTTCCAGGGTCAGTCTTTAAGATTTTGGGGGCCTTGGTGTAGACCTTAATAATTGCAGTTGGTATGACTGGATTTAAAGAGCTATTATTGGTATATTAAATTTCTGGTATTTAGTTATGTGTCATTTGTATGAAAATTGAAGCCACCTTCTCCCTCAGATCTCCTGTTAATAGTGTTGTTTTAATTTAGGCTTGTTAATGGGCCGTGTAATTTAAGGACAAACCCCTGTGGTTGAAGCATTCCCAATCACTTCAAGTCCCTCATCAGCACTCAGGACTTTCCTGCCTTTGCAGGAGGAGGCAGATGGAAAACAGAGGGGCCTCCAGAGGCAAACTACAGGTGGATATCTCCACCTCCAAGAAAGGGTTGTGTACATGTATGTGTGAGTGCCCAGGATATCAGGGGTCTGTTCTTGTCCCATCCCTGGGCTTGGAGCAACCTGGGACAGTGGAAGGTGTTCCTGCCCATGGCAGGGACTTGGAATGAGATGGGCTTTAAATTCCCTTCCAAACCAAACCATTCTGTGATTCTATGAAGACATGGAATGTCTTTGGGAAGGTCTCTCTCCTTGCTGGAACAGCCCTCAAACTCCACAGTGCTGGGATAAATTGCTGGGAGAAGGGATCCAGGTAGTCATGCCCAGCTAGGAATTCTTCTCCAAGATTTCATCCCCTGGGCTTTTCCTTCCACTGCCTCCCTGATGGTCTGCTGGGCTCCTTCAGCACCAGGAGGAGGAGGAGGAGGAGATGGAGGAAGGCTGTCACACAGCACTTGCTCTTCTGAGGATTTTCCAGCACCCAGATCTGCTCCTGAGCTTCTCCCCACATCCTCCTCTGAAGAAGGGTCTCACGTTCCTGCTCGTTGCTCACGTTCCTCACGTGCTGCTGTCTGGTCCCATTTCCCCACCATAGCTCCTACCTCACTCTTGGAAGGGAGGCTCTACATCTCCTGTGGCTTTAATTCCTCCACCTCTCACCGTGCGAGACACAAGAGCACCATTAAGCACATGAACACATCTCTGATAATTTATGGTCCAGCTGGGGAACTCTGTGGCATCTGGATGCCGCTGAGTGGTTCTGCAAGTGAGCTAAATATCATCCCTTCAGGATTCGAGCTGATAGCTTTATTTTAGGTGTTTTTCCCAAGGGGAAAACACAGATTCTACACTTTAATTCTTCGCTGGTACCTGTTCCTCCTGAAAAATGTCACTGAACTGAGTCAGGAGGAGAAGGAGTGTGTCTAGGTGCAGAGTCAGTTGCCACCACCTGGGATTTATGCCATGGAAAACACCATTCCATCAGGACGTGCCTGCCGTGGGCACCTCATCAGCGTGATGGGAAGTTGCATTTATCCTGTTGTGTGGATGCAGAATGGGCACCTCCACCATAAATCCAGTGCCAATGCCTCACTGGAGAATTTTGTGCCTGTGGTGGTAGGAGGAATCTCATTAACAGGAACTTCAGAGGGATCCAGCCCTGCCAGCCAGGAGACAAATGCAGCAGCACTATCATCATCTATCAAATGGAGAATGACCTTTGCTATCCATTAGGATGAAATGAAAAGCTTTGGGCTTTAACTTGGTTAAAATGCACATGGCTGTCTTTTTAGATCCTGGAGCCGGCACATTGCTGAGATTAATCAAATTGTGCATTTTGCAAGTGCTTAAGCAGTATTGTTATGTAACTCCATCTCTTCGTGGCTTCAAGACAGAAAGCAGAATAATTACACCCAGCCCGGCTGTGGAATCATCCTGCTGTGGTCAACAGCTGAGGAGGCAGGAGGGGTTTGGAGCCAAGTGCCAAGCCCTTGTTCTTAAATCTTGAATTCAGCTTTCTTCTGGTCAGAATTAAATATGTGGGTCTCTAAGGCTGTGTGCATGTCCTCAGCTGAAGGACATGGGTGCATCTCATTGTGGCCTGTCCTAAATCTCCCCACAGAAAGGGGGTGTAGGAGTGGGTTTTTCTGGTATTTCACTTTGAAAAATGCTGATGTGCTAAGGAAATGTAGCCATGCTGGAGAGAGGGAGAAGAGAGCATTGCTCTGCTGGCACTGGCCATCAGAGAGGGGGCCCACAGAGGGAAGCAGGCCCTGGTGGGGTCTGTGCCTCTGGAGTGGCTGGGGAATGGGTTGGATGCCAGTGAAGGACATGCCTGGAGAACCCTCTTTCCACCAGCTATTTAAGCAAGAGAGCTCTGACCATGGCTCCCTCCTCTTTGATCACACCTGGTCTCTGAGACAAGCACAAATTCAGCTGTTCCCTAAGAGAAGGAATTACCCACACCATCCTGTCCAAAGTGTTGTAGCCAGTGCCTCAGTGTCCCAATAATCTGGTGGTGTGCCTCAAGGGATGGTATTGGGACTGCTTGGAGCTGGATGATCTTTAAAGGCCCCTCTCAGCCCAGACCACTCCATGATTTTAAATCCTCACAAACCCTCCTGAGCTCCTTGGCCTCCATTGTGCATATCGAGCACCCAATGGCTCCCTGTGTGTGTCTTCCCCTCCCTTTCTCCTCTCAAGCTCCTTCCTGCTTTTCTCCTGGTCACAACGGAGCCCACCTCCATCCTGGTGCTGTGTGGGCTGATAATTTGGGACCATCTGTGGCACGGGCCACTCTTTGTTGTCCCATATCAAAGATGAATCTGTTTTTCTGCATAACCTCTCCAGTATTTCTATCTTCTTGGCAATACTTGGCATAAGGTGCAGAGCAGTTCTGCCAAGCCATGCAGGCAAGGCAGTCAGATGGTGACTGATACCTTCTTGTCTTCACCTGAGAGCTGCACCCAGCTCTGCATCCCTGGATTTTCAACCACTGCTGCTCCATGGGAAGTCAGATCCTGCTGTACAGCCAAGTCCCATTCCCAGCTGACTTGAGCAAAAGCAGGAAACACTTGGAGCAAACAAAACAAACCCCAAAAGTCTTTACAGCTGCGTGATACAGGTTGGATGGAATCAGCCTGAGGTCTCACCTTACAGTCCCTGGTTAGAGAAAGTGCTGTGTTTGTAACCCCACCTGCATTTATTTCAGTGTCAGTCTAAGCAGATGCTTCACTTAGGCCTATAAATATATATATATATATTTTTTTTTTGCCTGCTTAAAGTATCTGCTTATTTACAAACAGGAATTAAATCCAGTTTGGAGGATATGATGTAACAGGGTCTTATACTGAAATAACAACAAGCTTTGGGTCCCAGCTGGTGCAGCTCAGCTGGCAGATAAGACCATAATACTACTGCACATAGACAAGCCTAGAAGCAAACATATATTCTTGTAGCTTCAGTGCAAAAGGCAAGAAAAAGTGATGATGAGGAGTGCTGGAGCCTTGTAAATCAACGAAGCACCATCGGCTGATCTGACAGGAGCTGAACAAAGAGGAGCTGATACCTCAGTGGAAATCAATCCCTTAATGGACAGTTTCCCTTGTCTGTTCCTGGAGTTGATGCAAGTCTCTGGGAGGATCTAAAATTATTAGCTGGAAATACATCCTTGTTTGAGCAGGGCCTTTGGGAAGTGTCTCTTTAACTCAAGTTGTATGAACTTTCAGTCTGATGGTGACATCAGATAAATCACCCCTAAAGTGGGCTCGATCCTGGATTTCTGTTATACCAAATCTGCAGGAATTTCCTCGTGGAAAGGGTTGTTCAGCATTGGAATGGAGTGCCTGGGGAGGTGGTGGAGTCCCCATCCCTGGAGATACCCAAGGAACTACTGGACGTGGCATTCAGTGCTCTGGTCTGGGTGACAAGGTGGTGACAGTCACAGGTTGGACTCGATGATTTCAGAGGTCTTTCCTGACCTAAATTATTCTGTGATTCTCTGATATAGGATGTGCTATTTACGCCTGTGGGCTGGTAATAAACAAGTTTGCATCACTCAGTTACAAATCCATATGTAAAAGCCATTTCCAGTGTGGTCTGTGAATACCTGGAGGAGCTGCGTGGCACCGGATCCACGTCCTGCTTGGACCCTGCTCTCCCCTGGGAATGCCTCTGCTCTGAGAAACTGAGCTTGAACGGGAACCAGTGGCTAAATGCTAACTCAGAAAAAACAAAGACCTCATTTAGATGTAAATGGAATTGTGGGGGGAGAGGGGGAAGCGGGGGGAGAAGAAGGAAGGAAACAGAAATACATAAAACAGGAGTCTACAAGCAGAATTATTTCTTTGCAGATTCCGTTTTCCAGACTTCCCTCGGCGAGTCGTCGGCAGCACTCCACATATTTGTGCAGCCCAATAGCTGCGAGGCACATTCTCCAGGAATGGGGGGTGGAACTGGATGATCTTTAAGGTCTCTTCCAACCCAAACTATTCCATAATTCTGTGACTGCAGATCTGAGCGTGGACATCAGCACTGGGCTGCTCCTGAGTTAGAGCAAGGGGATGATGTAGCAGGAAAACCCTGCAAATGTAACAGTTTCCTCTTTGCCAGTCACACAAGATGCACCTTGCTGGGAAGTGTCAACACTTCAGCATTTGCAGAACAGGCTCTGTCAGACCTCTCTGCATTTTCTAATTGCTTTTAGTGGTGAGGCTGCTCAGCTCAGTGGACAGACCCAGGTGCCTCTGGCCCTGTCTCAGCTCCTCTGTGATCAGCCTGTCCTTGAAGAGCAGGTTGTCCATCGGTGCCACCCATCTGCCTTTTGGGTGGGGAGCTGTCACCCCTGGGTCCGAGAGTTTGCAGCTCCAGGAAAGGCTGCAGCAAGCTGGAGATCAGATCTGAAAAGGCAGAGCTCATTTGTCTCGCTGACCAGCAGAATGAGTGCTCAGGATGTGTAAAATGAGGTTAAAACAATGTAATATATATTGTTCCAGCTTTCTTTTCTCTCTTCTCTTGGTGTCACTGGTAGTAACTGACCAAGACAGGGGAGATCTGGGAGAGAAGGGAAACTCTGTGCTCAAGGCCAATGCTTTTCTGAGCTCCAGTGGGAAAATAAAAAGCAAAAAGTCAAACCTCTGCCACAAAACTCTGAGCCCACGTGGCAAATTTGCACCTCTAAAAGGGGTTTCAGCACTGCTGCTCACATCAGTCCAAGTGTTGGCATCACACCTGTGCTTGCCCAGCTGGCTTGGCTGCAGGTGTGAGGAGTT
The DNA here is from genome assembly GCA_013398275.1 of Promerops cafer. Classification (NCBI taxonomy): domain Eukaryota; kingdom Metazoa; phylum Chordata; class Aves; order Passeriformes; family Nectariniidae; genus Promerops; species Promerops cafer. The sequence continues at coordinate 264,348 of VZSE01003283.1, read as the reverse complement.
ACCTGTGTTCTACCCTTGACAAGCAGAAACACCCTCTTTTTCTATCTGATTTTTTCCACTTGCTGGGAAAATGGGGGCAAATCCAAGAGTCTGTCATCCAGGGATTCAGCAGCTGCTCCACACTGGGGGCACCATCACAAGCAGAACGTGTTCAAGAGCTCTGCCAAGGGACCCTGCTCTGTCAGGGCTCCCAGCAAACCTTGTTTATTCCCGCCTTGAATTTTTCCTGAGGATGAAGAGCATGTTATCCTTGGAGACACAACCCAGAACTGTGCTTGCAAATTGAAATCCTGGGCCCTGCATGCTTCCTGGGAAGCATCAGATCAGTGGTGAGCACTCCCAGCATGCTGCCCTTCACAGGGGCACGTCTGCAGGGGCTTTGCTGCTTCCAAGGGTCTCCTGCTCCACAGTGGGGGAAAATGTGGTTTTCCTCAGTTGGTTTGTTATTTATTTCCTTTTTTTTTCGGTGAAAGGCTTTACAGGCTGGGATTTGGAAACATTCCCAGTTTTTGCAAATAAAACTGTGAGTCTGTCTGAGAGCGTTGGAAGAGGAATCTCAGGAACGTGGGAGCGTTCTCCCTGGAGCCGCTCTTGAGTTTCTCCTCTTGTTGCTTCAAAATATTCCTAAGGCAGTGGTTGTTCTGCACATCTCCAGGTGCTGGAAACAAAGTTTGTTTGGCAAAAAATACAGGCCAAAATTAAAAGCAGGATTTGCCCCTGCAGTTACAGAACCAGAAGAAGGAAATATCAAACTCCAACTCTGCACGACGAGTGAGGACAACAATGGAAGAAGTTCCTCGGAGAAACTGTGAATGCTCCATCCCTGGAAGTGTTCCAGGACTGGTTGGATGGGGCTTGGAGCAACCTGGGCTAGTGGAAGGTGTCCCTGCCCATGGCAGGTGATGGAATGAGATGAGCTTTAATGTCCTTTCCAGCCCAAACCATTCTGTGACTCTGTGACAAAATATCAGCAGTGGTCCCTGTGTCGGTGACTGCAGTTTGTGAAAGACCCTCAGCACATCATTTTGCTCCACTTTTCATGTCCCCACACAATGTCAGGACAGCTAAACAGCTTCCAGACTTGGATGGGACTTGAGGAAGCCAAGAGACATCCAAGGAGCTGAGATAAAAGGCTTCAGTTGTCTCCCAGGCTGTCTGTGTTAAAACGAGAGACGTTCCTCGCTTGTTGTTCCCCATCCACATGAAGGATATGATGACTAATCATAAAATTTTATGGAACAAAAGCTCACGGGCACTTTATTCACTTTTTTGTGACTTAGGAGTCACAGACAGTTCAGGAATGTGATGAACCCTGAGAAGAAGTTTTATCTTCTTAACCAAGGACTGGAGCCGCACAGTAGCACCGGCGGGATAATCTATTTCCTCCAGGCTGCTGCCTTAAAAATGTCAAAAAGTTAAAGGGATTTGAGTAAAAATAGAAAACAACATCCTGGATGATGGGGGAAGGCTTTGTGTCCGATGGGAAGCCAGGGAAGGCAGGAAGTCACCAGGCAAAGCCCAGCACTATCAGGGAGCCCAGCTCGCATGGGGACCTGAGGGCTGGGATGGGAGGAGGGAGAACAAACCTTGTGGGAAGTCAAAAATCCAACCTGGCTGTTATTCTGGGGGGGAAATGGGGTGGTTTCTGCTTGTTCTTGCTACTCTGCCCTGTGCATGGGGCCAAAATGAGATGGGTGCCAGGGCTGGGTTGGCTCCTGTGGGGACAAAACACCACCTGCTTCCCACAGCAGCATTGGAATGAACAGAAAATCCTGGGACTTATTGCTCCAAGGCCATCCCAGCCAACAGGAGCTCTTGGAATTTCCATTAGAGCAGCAATGGATGGGCAATGCCAGTGATCCTGGGATGGAGATGTGGAGTCATGGAGAGCTGAGGGGTGGCCTCTTTCCAGGGCTTGGTGCTGAAATGTCGTCTCGGTATAATTGAGTGAAGAAGACTCAGCCTGTCCTCTAACAGCAAATTAAACACAACTTTGTGGGTTTGGTGGTTTGCTGCCAAGTGCCAATACAGCTCCATATTAATGGCTTATGACAGGGTTATTCTCCCTGTTTTTGGCAGGAAGCAGCTCTTTGGCCTTAATCCTGCATGTGGCTGAGGGAAGAAACCCAGCGTGTCCCACGTATTTACCAGTGGTGTAGCTCCCAAATACGGCTTCAATCCCAAATTTTCAGAGAGGAGCAGAGCAGAACGACCCTGCATCAATCCAAAAATGCTGCCAGGAGGCAGGGAGAGGTGAGGACCCTTCATGCACATCTCAGGGTGAAGCTCAGTCTACCCCATGAACAGGAATTCCCCTGCATAACTGTGGGCATCCATCCTCTCAGTATAAATATAATGTATAAACATCACAATAAATATAAAAAGATGTCATATTTTATATAGATATAAAAATATGATATGTAAAAATATATGTGTGAAGTTGTTAAATCAACAACTTCTAAAAAATTTTTAATACCAGTAGTGAGCTCAATATTTAAATGCCTGAAAGGAGGTAAAACCCCCAAACAATGGGGTTGGAAATGGGAATGCAAAAGGGATTTGAATTGGTAGGTTTAGGAGGGCAAAGTACTCAGCACACAACCAGGTCAAAACCTCTTTGGAGGGCATCTGGATGAAGGCTCCCACAGCATTAATCCTTTTTAAAATTCACAGACTCCAGCCAGGGACCTCAGTGGTCACAGAAAATCTATTTAAGTGAAAATCTCCAAATTACACACCCAGCATCCCACCCTTCCCTGTGCTTGCAGGGATGAGAGAGGCCAGAGAGGCTTCAAGGGCTTGATTTTGGGAAAAGCTGAGTTGTCAGCACTGGCAGCAGAACTTCACCGAACTGAACTGGCACCAGCACTGGAAATAAAAGCAGGGTTTTTTTTTTTCCTCTGAGAGAGAATTTTCAAAATTTCTCCCTGATTGTTGAAGTTTTGGCTGGGCCTGTGAGGATTTGCTGGTGTGGGCAGCAGGGCTGGGCTGCACTGGAGGCTGTTGGACTGGTCAGTGCTGGGAGGACAAAGATACGTGTGTGCAAACCACCAAAACCTCCAGGAAAAATGAGGACAGGCTTGAATTTTTATAAGGAGGTCAGCACAGCCACGGCTTTGTGCTTCCTACGGACCTGCGGACAATGTCCCTTCTCTCTGTTACACATTTGCAAAGAGGAGGAGGGGACAGAACAAAAGTCAAACTTTGTCTGCTTGGCCTTGCCCGTGCCAGCCATGCCCTGTGGGCACAGAGGAGGTGACAGGGTGGCTGGGGTGGAGGTGACACCCCGCAGCACCGAGCTGCCATCGCTGCATCCGTCAGCGAGGCACAGAGACAGGCGAATTTTGGGAGGTAGGAATGTTTACCTTGGCTTCACGCTGGAAACTGTGTGGAGTAACCAGGAGTCAAAACATGAATAGCTAACTACAGGGAGAGAAGAAATGAACAAACAAACAAAAAACCAAACAAACAAACCCCAACAAAACAACAACAACAACAACAACAACAACAACAAAACAACCAAAAGAAAATCCCCCAAGAAAGGAAACACCAAAAAAAACCCCAATACAAAACAAAACAAAAAACCCCAACCCCAAAGCCCTCAGGATGCTTCAGTCTGCTTTTAAGTTCTCATGTGGCACGGAACAGAGACATCTGCACTTTTTCTGTGTCTCCTTATCTTCCCAAAACCAGAGGAGCATTTGCCCACATGAACACAACATTTGTGAGAGGATCCAGGCACAGACACGCTGAAATATTTAAATGTAGCACCATGCTCAGTCAATGACCTTTGCATAATTAGCAGCTCTTTCTCTTTCTGATCATGGAAATGGTCTGTGGCTTCTGCCTTTGTGCTGCCTGCTATAGTCTCCATATGCTCCATTTGCATCCTGGAATTATCGATCTCCCTGTGTCTCAAATGTAAAGATTTATAAGCAGCCCTGGCAGGGTTGGGGATCCCAGGTGGGGGGGTTGAGGTCACGGAGGCTTTGGCTGCTGCAGATGGGACGAGCAGAGGGTTTGGCTGTGTAGGGCCTCGCTAATGAGTTGCAGGTTGGGTCAGTTCTTGGATGAGGAGGCTTCCTATGGCTCTGTTCCCATCTCTTCCCCAAAATCAGGCGAACAAAAACCACAAAATAAATAAAATAATGCATAAAATGGATCTTGTGAAATGAAAACTTCTGGGGCAAGGCCAGGTTGGACGGGGCTTGGAGCAACCTGGTCTAGTGGAAGGTGTCCCTGCCCACGGCAGAGGGTTGGAACAAGGTGGGCTTTAAGGTCCCTTCCAACACAAGCCATTCCACAACCCTGTGATTTTGCCACCACCAGATTTGGATTTTGGATTTATAAGGTTGCTTTTGCTTTCCTGGATGCTTGGATTTGACTAAAACATCTGACCTGAGGACTCCTCCACTCCAGAAGGCAGATGGTGATTTTTATTAGCATGTGGTTTCCTGTTCTTTTGATCCCCTCAATAATGTATTTTCTGTTGCTGGGGCTGCATGTACTCTCTGTATATGATTGCTAACCCTTAGCAATGAATTCATGTTGATTTTCTTTCAGCTCAAAGCCTTTCCTCATTCATCTTCTGTCTCTTCATGGCAACAGCAGGTATGTGTGCGCTCTTTTTGCACCAAAAATCACACACTTTTCGTAGGTTGTTGTGGTGTTTCCATACAAAATCTTCCCCTCTTTAACAGAGCTGCTAAATCTCGGCCACGCCAGTGCCTTTACCCTGCCCAAAAGGCGAGGAGCTCTCAGCCTCTTCCATAACGCGGCTCCTTTGTCAAGGAGAGGCATTATCTGATGAGGTACGAGGCATCTCCATCTCCTACCGATTCCAGGAGCAATCAGGGGCCCGCCAGGATTGTGTTTCTCAGCCATTACCTGACTGCTGCGAAGCACCGTTCCAGCCGTCCATCTCCTAAAGAGCCCATAATAATCACAACTCCACCGGAATCGCCGCTCCCGACAACAGCGAGCCTTTCAGCTTGTAAAGATAATGACTTACTAATTACCCAGAGGGAGGAGAAGTGACCATCTATAACCATCTCCGCAGCGCAAGCCCCCACAGCCGGCAGGGAGGCAGCGCTCCGGATTTTGGGAGCTGCCGCTGCGCGTTGGTTTTACAGGATGCTGCAGGATGTCGCTCCTTCTGCCACATCCCCCTGACATCTGCGCGCCGATGGTGGTCGGTGCTGTGTTTGTTGTGGGTTTTTTCTTCCTTTTTTCCCCCCACTCTTGCTCGGATTTCAAGGATTTTGGGGGCTGCAGCAGCTTTTTTTTTTGTTTTTTTTTCCCCCCTGAGTTTATGCACTGGCTGGCTGAAGGCAGCCTGGAAGCCTGCCAGGGCCACCTGGCAATGCACTCAGTAAATCATAGCAGTGAAAAGAATGTCAGATGCTGGGAGGGAGTTATGAGGCTTTACTGGTGTATACACTTTGGAGGCCAAATGCTGCTTTTATAACATATTCAGGTATGACCTGGCATCTCTTTACCCTAACAAGATGTAGAGGGGGAAATGATGAATTGCCAGGTCTTGCTGCCCACGAAGACAGAACTCCCAAGTTGTTGTTAACCACAGAATGGACTCACAGAGTGGTCTGGGCTGGGAAGGACCCTTAAAAGTAATTTTGTCTAAGCCACCTGCAACAAGGAGCGACATCTTCTAGAGCAGGTTGCTCAGAGCCCTGTCCAGCCTCTGCCTTGAATGTTCTCAGTGATGCTCACCCACCACCTCTTTGGTCAACGTGTTCAGTGCTCCACCACCCCCATCATAAAACCCTCCTGAAAGAACACGAGGTGCCACCAAGATCCCACAGTCCTTTCTGTCCCATCAAGCCCCAGAGTGTTTTCCTTCTCTTCCAAAATCAGTGCTGCAAAGATTGCCAAAGGCAGCGATGAGGAATTTGGGGAGGCAAGGGGATGGGCTCCCCTGGGCTCAGTGCTTTTGGCTGTGGAGCTGAATCCTGCTCGGGAGCAGCCCGGGCTGGATCACACTGGAGATGTGGAGGAGGTTTCTGTAACCTGCTGATTATCTGCCGGCTGAATGGGAACGAGGGGAATGTCTCTCGTTTCTAATATGCAATAATTTCTAAAATGCATTTCATTCTCCGTAGCAGAAACATGTGAAAGTGATGCTTGATTTTAAAGTGTCTTTGTGGGTGTTCCTGCTTTGCTGGTGGGTGAGATATTTTGGCACCTGCAGACTGAGGAAGTTTTGGGTCTGAGGTTCACGGTGCTGGTACTGATGGCTCCCATCATCCTGAAACTCCTCGAGCACCCCCTGAAAAGTGCCTTTCTTGGCTAAAAAGTGATTGGATAAAAATTGATTGTGTGATACCAGCAGCTAGAGGGGGTTTTCAGGGATCAGTGCAATTGGATGACAAACCCTCACCAAGGGAGCCTTTCCCACCAGAGCCAGGATGAGACCACAGATCTGTGCAGTGCCAGAGCTCCAGTGCTTGGACAGCAGAGCTCCTCTCCTACCCCATATCCTGCAATGGTTTGGGTGTTCTCACTGTGTCTGACTGGGGGAAGTCTGGTTGATTTATGGGATGGCTAAATTTCTCTTTGTGGATGGGGACCCAGCCATCTGCTCTGGAAGATGCTCACCCCGGGGGATGGGGACCATCACTGCCAGGGATGGCTCCTGCAGGAGGGTGATGTGGCCCAACCCAGGGATCCATATCCACCAGCTTTGTTTGCTGGTCAGAGTAGCAGAATTTCCCCTAAATTAGGTACAAGTAAATTATGAGGAAACTGTGTCCATCTTTTGCATCTCACCACTGTGTTCATGTTCACTTTGCAATGGAGCCAAAATTTAAAAGGAAAAAGGGTGACATCTTGAAGAGCAAAAGTCCATTCTGAAAACAGCAACTGGGATAGGACAGAGGGATGTGGTGATTTGAGAGGGGACTTGGCTCTGGGCTGCAAGGTCCTCAGCAGGAACTGGAGCTGTGGAAGGACCTGAATCCTGTTGGGAAAAGTGCAATAAAGGCAGCACCGAGATTTGGGATGCCAGTGTTCTGATTTTGGCAGACACACACAAAAGGTGTTCAGGAATCGAGCTGCAAAGTGAGTGCACAGTGCTGGTGTTCCAGAAAAGGGGGTGGGCTGTGGGGCACAGGAAAGGGGACTCAGAATTTCCCTCTGGAATAACCCACGTTGCTGTAAAAGACGTACAGAAGCCTCCAGGCACATTTTGTGTTTTAGACTTAGATTATTCTGGTTCAAGAAAAGGACCTGTAGTGCCTGTAACACCTGGGGATGCCTTTCTGGAATGACAATAGCTCAGTTTGAGCCAGCCATGAGACAGATATGGCTAAGGTCATCTTCTGTCTGCTTTACTTGGACATTTTCTTGCTGGGTCCTTCTAGAACTCCTTGCAGTCAGCTTAAATTTTTTTGGGCTTGTCAGCAAACTTTGCCATTAGAAGTCAGCAGCCTGGCCAGGGCTCCATGATACCACAAAATCCCAGCAATAACCTCTCCCCACTGTGAAAATGAAAACTGATTTCCAGCCTTTGGTTTCTCTTGTCTCAGCTGCTAATCCATGCAGCCCTTTCTTTATTTCATGCAACTTTCATCTCTTTGACAGCTCTTGTGGTGCCAAAGCTCTGCTGAACCCCAGGTATGTGATACAGATGCAATCACCTCCTCCAGCATATTCATTGACTGCTTTAAGGGGTGTGAATGTGTTATAAACTTTGACTTCCTTCTGCAAAAACTCCCTACTGCCCTTTCCCTGGTGTATCAGTTCTTCCCAGTGCTTCCCAGGTATCCATTTTTACCACAACTCCATTGTGTTTTCATCTGTGTAGTGCAGGTCAGACTTCGACTCTTTAAAGTTTAAGTTTTTAAACTTGTTTCTTCAGCAAAGTTTAAGTTTTTAAGCTTGCTTCTTCAGTGGCAAGTTTGTTACTTCTCCTCCTGCAGACAAGTGCAATCTTTCACAGAATCGTACAAATGCAAATATATAATAATATATTTATACAATGTTTTATAGAATATAATTATACAATTATTCTTATCATTGTATTTGAATCTCTTTCCAAGTCTTGGGCCAGTGATGTCTCACTCTGGAAATTTGCTCCTCTGCCAATTTACTTTTTTATTCCAAAATTTTCTTGGTGATACTTATATTTAAGAAGCTCATCAGAGCCACTGCAGAGAAGGAGGGTTTTTCTGTGGGAGTCTCAAGCCCAGACACATGGGGAGCTCATTTACTCGACCCCCCCAGTGTTTTATTTCACCCCAAACTTCTCACTTTCACTGCTTGCTGGTCCCAGTGAGTCCCTAGTTGACTTTCTGTCTCTGCTATGTTTTTATGAGCATTTTTATGCCTCTGGTAAACTACTCTGAAATATCTTCTCCACTTGCCTTGCTGTGGTTTTATATTTGCCAGTGTTTGTGCTATATTCCATTTCCCTCATTTTTGACAGCTATCTTTTTTGTTCCTAATAGCCGTCCCCACTCTGCTACTTAACTTCTTTGCTTTTAAAAATTCCTTTAGGGTCTTTATTAAGGAGTGTTACATACTAAACTGGAGCCTGTACCATATCTTTAAGCTGCTGCCAGGATATTTGAAAGTATTTTATCCTTTTAGCTCTTCCACTTATTTTTTAATGCAATTTTCCTTTCTAAATTTTAGGTGGTACTGTGAATCAAGACCATTACATGCTGTGGTGGAAAATTGAGACAATAGGAGAGATTCTCAAATGGAGTAAGGAAAAGGAAATCTGTTTTAGTCTGACCTAAGTTAGGCACTGAACCCCTGAAACATGGACTGAGACGCTCCCCCAAACATGCCAATCTTGGTATTGCATCATTATGAGCAATCACATCTTATTTTCCCTGTAATTTATTTATCAGATCTATTTTTAAAACATCTGCTGCTCTTTCTTCTGCCGTTTCTACTTGGTGGCTGCTTGAGAGCCTCACTCACCTGCCAGCTGGAGACTTTCCAGCTTGAAAGGTATCACCCACCCAGGTGATACCTGCTTGATCCTAACCTCAGAGCTGAGAGAGTTTTTCTCCTTTCCTGGGGTTTATTCCCCTCTCTGCAGCACCAAATCCAGGCTGTTGCCACCCCAGAGTTTCATTTTCCCAGCCCCAACCATCCCCACTGATGGCTGGACATAAACCTGACCCCAGTCCTGGAAACCTCCCTGTGAGCAGTGACAATACAGGACTGGGAATGGAAACCTTTATCCCTATTTATGCTCTGAGCACATGTGCCATGAGTTCTGTGAGCTGCAGGGCTGATTCAGGGGCTGTTTAGACTCAGAGGATCCCAGGATGGTTTGGGTTGGAAGGGACCTTAAGGCTCATCCCATCCCACCCCTGCCATGGCAGGGACACCTTCCACTGTCCCAGGCTGCTCCAAGCCCTGTCCAACCTGGCCTTGGACACTGCCAGGGATCCAGGGGCAGCCACAGCTTCTCTGGGCAGCCTCTGCCAGGGCCTCCCCACCCTCACAGCCAAGAATTTCTTCCCAATATCCCATCTAAATCTCCCCTTTTTTACTTTAAAAACCTCTTTGAGTACTTTTGAAGCCCATTCCCTCACCCCTGATTCATAAAAGCACTGAAGTGCACTCAGAGTCCAACACATCTGGAAGTACTTTGCTGAATTAGAGCATTATTAATCTTCCTGCATTTAAAATAACTTTTTATTACATTTTAAAAATAAATGGGCATGTACTATTTCTTCATGTTTGGGATTTTTTTTTTTCAAACATTGATTTTTAATGCTCGCCTGGCTTGGCTGGATATTCCTCCACCCAGCCAAGCAGCTGCTTGTGCTAAACCTGGGAGCAAAATCCCTCTTTCAGTGTTGATGCAGCCTAGAAGGAGCTCCAAGTTATCTGTGACTCCCACTTTCAGTTTGTTTTGGTTGGAAAACAACCCAGCCTCCCTTCACCACCCTGAAAAGCCACCCTGAGACATCCCAAATGCGAAAAGGAAGGATGTTTTGAGCTGAAGAGTAGCAGAGTGCAGCTCTGGGGATATTTCTCAATTATTTCAATGGGTTTGGGGGAAAATGCCAGCCAAGTGTTGCTCGTACCAGTTGCAAAAGGAATTTTTTGGAGCTGGGGGAAATAGAGGGGCTGGGATTTGGGGTTGGGATCTGTGTGGCGAGGGGTTGGGAATTTTTTGGAGCTGGGGGAAATAGAGGGGCTGGGATTTGGGGTTGGGATCTGTGTTGGGAGCTGTGTAATGTATGGCAGAGCTGCTGCCTCCTCCTGGCTCTGCTTCATTAGCCAAAACGTAGGAATTTTAAATATTAAACAATTCCAAGCAGGTTTCCAGTGCTGGCAGCTATTGGTGCTTGGGAATTGAAATGAGAAAACCTAAAATTTGGCAAGAAAAGACTCAGCAGCCCTCAGAACGTCTTGTGGGGCTGGGGCTGATCTTCCCTCAGCCTAAAACACCCCGTGGGCAGAATGAAGAGATTGGACATGGACAAATGAAGCAAATTTCCAAGGAAAAGAATAATGGCTGAGCCCAAGCTCAGGGTTTATGTCACAGTCTCCCAGCACAGGTACATGGCAGGTGAGTGCCCCTCGCCCCAGCACAGCTCATCCACCTCCTACGAGCACCACAGATGTAAATGATCCCCCGTGAATCCCACTGGGATCTTCTTTTCCTGCACATTCATTTCTCAGCAATGCCAAGGAGAGCGTTTCCTGTATTTAATAATTTTTTCAGCAGGGCAAACCAGTGCAGTTTCTGTAGTCATGGAGTGGGAGTCACTTCTGTGTTTAATGGCAGCAAATGCACTGGTTTGTGTGCTAGGAAAAAAAAACGTGCAGGTTTGGGAGGAGGGTGCAGAGCTGCCCAACCTCCCCCCGTTTTCCAAAAAGAGCAGTGTTAGAAAATGAGGAAGTGGGAAAGAGGGGCAAAATCAAACCTCCAAGGTCCTTCCTCATCCCTCCATGCCCAGGTGGGAGCAGTAAAAGATGCTCTAAGTCCAGACACATCACTGACTTGTGGAAGCCCATCTGAGCCGAGCTGCTCGGGAGCATTTTTTGGAAGAGTTTTGGAGTTTGTTAATGTCATGTGAAAGCCAGGCTGCTGCGAAGGTCTGGCTTTCAGGGGAGAAATGCAGAAATCGAAGAGGATGCAGCCGGGAGCTTTGTTTTCCACACTGTTTTTGGGAATGTATTTGTTTCCTTTGACAGTGACTTACGGCCCGGCTTTCTTTTCTATTTTGTTAGAGCAATAAAGAAGATAAATCTATAATAATTCAGCTCCCTGTCTTCAATAAAATCTTGTCTTCTTCACACAGCCCCTGGGAAGATCTCTATTTTGCAGCCCTTCGAGATTGGTTGTGTTTTTCCATTTCACCTCTTCACCAGAACGACAGAAAAATAATATTACTGGTAAAATTAATAGCTAAATACAATTTCTGGCAGAGGGAAAGCTTTCAGCAGGAGGAGCTGGATCCTGAGTGTGACTGTGCTGGCCCCAAGGATGCTCTTCAGCAAAGGTGGATGCTCCCATTGCTTTTGTCTTTGATAATGGGCTGGAAATTTTAAGTATCAGTTAATGAGAATTTCTATCCTCAGCATGGATTAACATCAAGCCAATCTTTGTTGGTTTTGGGCTTCAGTCAGGTGCAGAGGACAACGGAGGAGAGAAGGGGATGGTGGTGGGGGAGACACCAAGGCAGAAAAAAAATCCTTGGAAGTCACGGAATGGGTTGGGTTGGGAAGGACCTGAAAGACCCCTAAAGAACAGAGGGGGTGAGGGCGTTTCTGTCCCCTCAGAAGAAGACAGTGGACGCAAGGGGCTGCAGTGTGGGCTCCAGGACTCCTGCCGCCTCCGGGCACGGGAGACAGGGGACGGCACAGGAGAGCACCGCGAGCGCGGGCTGAGGGCGGCCCCATCGCTGCGACCCCACGGACGGGGTAGGGGGCGGGCGGTGGCTGAGCCCCCTCTGGGGCAGGAGGTGGCCCGGGGGCTCCCCGCAGATCTCCAGAGCCGCGGGCAGCTGCTTCAGAACCCCCGTCCCAGACAGGAGGCGGCGCGGCCCCGCGGTGACCCGAACCTGGGGCAGCTGGTGTCTGGAGGCAGCCCGTGGATCTGGGCAGCCCCGGGGGCGGGAGGGGATCTAGAACCCCGCAGGTGAGGTGGAGCCCGGGGGGAGGAGACCCCGAGCAGCGGCCCCCGGTGCGCGGCCCCTTTAAGAGCGGCCGGGTCTCCTTTACTCTATGTTTACATAACACGGCCGGGCCGTACCACTGCTGCCTGTGCCGAGGGGGGCGCGGCGC